>AWOL01S0041060.1:88685-118911 GCA_000715115.1 Nicotiana otophora | reverse complement strand
CCCCGGCACACAAAATAAAGGAAAAAAATAATGAGAGTGCACATAAGAAGTCTCCAACAGAAGTGAGTATGTCATCGCTAAATGGATGATCAGTAATCTGAATAATAAGAAATAAGCTCCGTAATTCATGTCAAACAGCACCTAATCTTATTATTGTATTTTGTTTGAGTTAACATAACTACAGTTTCCGACTGTCTGATCCGTTTAACTCCATTATTTCTGCTGTTATAGAGCCACCAAATGATTCATCCTTTTGCCTCTAATTTTCTTAGGTCCTATATTTTGTCATTAATATTTTATATCATAAGTTCAACTTTTTTCCCTTTTTAGTGATGACGCTAGAGATAAGTCAATAGCAATTTAAATTCGCTGCCGTCTAGATGGGTATGTATCAGTGTAAATGATTATTTTGCCACTTGATACTCTAATCATTTTTCTTGTCTGTATAAAACTTTTGTTTCAATTTCAACTTGATAATCTAAAATATGTTGGTGTATATAGACTAAAATTTTATTCAATACAATCGCGGTACCTCCCATTTCTTCTTTTGTCTCCTGGGCTGTTTATGATCTGCATTTGTACTATTTTATCGATGTAAATAGAGAGAGTCTTCTTTCTTTGGCAATTGTCATTTACTCACTAGTTATGGAATTGTACATTATTCTGTGCATGTGAAAGAATTTGAGCATCTAGTCAAATAAGGCAATAAATGGAGTAGTCCGAGATCTTTGTAAACTCATATGGCATAACTATATAACCACACACCCTTCTACACGTGTAACCTGACTTTGTAAAGTTAATATCATCATCAAATCAGTTGGTCTTACAATAGTGATGTTCTATTGGTGTATGGTCAAATCTCACACTGGTGAAGTCTGTTGTTTCAGGTGTTCCCCAAGATAAAGGATTCCATTCAGGTATCATCGTCTGAGCTCGAGAAACAAATTCATTTTTCTTAAGCATTCAGCTGTATGAGAAATTGTCTTTCCTTAATTATTTTTTCTGTTCTGCAGGGTGGTATAATGCTATTTATTAGCTCTTACTTTGAGTTTATCCGAGTAAGGAACTTTTTGAAATCACAAGAGGCATCCTTTTGTTTATTGGGAGAGTGAGTAACATCTTGTGTTCAAATTGCTTTGCATTTCTGTGTATAAAATCGGATTTTGTGATCCAAGTGGTCTACTTGTTATTATATGAGTAGGCTGTTCTGGTTTAAGGTTCAGTTGTTTGTCTTTGCTTCTAGGTACACTGAGCAGAGTGATATATCTCGTGCACGAGTGTGGTTTTTCAACGAAACGAAAAAGATTATGCTTTACACTGAAAGAGCTCACTTCTATCATCGATACAAGGTTCTCTATCTTGAGTGCTATTCATGCTCCCTTACTTTCTCCACTCTTTTTCCTGCTCACAAGAATGCTCTGGCATTTGTTATGTGTCAATGTTGCATGTTTTTGGTTCTCTATCTTCAGTGCTATTCATGCTGTCTTACTTTCTGCTATTTGTCCTGCTTACAAGAGTATTCTTTGATGGAATTATGGATTTTTTCTACCCTTACAAATATGCAGTTTTAGGGAAAAACTAGTAGTGCTTCTACTGAAAGTACCATATATTTTTCCTGGGTCTAAATTCCTGATCTAGTAGACTTGCCAGATCGTGAAAATGTTGATTCGTACAGCAGTCAAGAGGTCGTTTGCCTGCTGCTCACTTTGGTATTAAAGGTGTCCTCCCTTTGCAGAATATCGAGAAGTCTGGGGATTCTGGTGTCAAACATATCATATCATATTCTTAATAACATTTGTACTTAAACAGTATCATGTGATAGTTGCCAACTTTCTTCTCAATTACACAGCCATTTGGCAGTTAATGTTGGTATTGATCTTGTTTTCTTTCACAATTATCGGTTGTATATCCTTAGATTCCTCTAAAAGATATTATCAGTCTTCTTTTATTCAATGTCTGCATAATAATTATTATTTTCCTGGAAATTAGATACGTGGCATCCAGAACTTGATCATATATTCACTTCCAGAGCGGAAAGAATTTTACCCAGAGGTGATCATCTCTACTTCAACTCTCCAATTAGGATTATATGGTAGTTCACATAGTGATCTATTTCATTTCTCGTGCAGGTTATAAACATGCTACAGGGGTCTGCTTCCACTGTTCTATTTTCTCGTTTTGACCAGCTTCGGGTATGACTTCAAATTCCTCGTATATAATTATGAGTTCATATCTTGTATGAATGCTTTTGTCAATGTACCGTCTCTTAAATTTACTTTCACTTGAATTCAGCTTGAGAGGATTGTTGGCACTGCTGCTGCAAAAAGGATGATAACATCGGACAAGGCTGTTTTTGTCTTCTGTTAAAAGTGAAGTCACAAAATAATGAACACAAGTGTTTGGTCCTGCTCTCAAAAGGGTCAACTGTTTGTTTTCTTCTAAAATTAAAATTGTGAAATTGGTAACATTATTGACAATTAATTTGTTTCAAATGTTCTCTACATTACAAACCTTTGAACTCAGTCCCTTCCCTCCCAGAAAGCATTTTTGGGGCGAGTCAAATGTGGCTACCTAGTGGTTTACATGGAAGTTTTAGGACATCCTTCTTTAAATGGAATATTATCCACTGTATTTGTGTTTAATATGAGATTTTTCACGATTTGCCACCTCTTTTCTAGTGACGAAGGTCCTTTTTTTATTGGTTGAGAAAGAAACGATTCATTTTAAGTGAATAAATATTTAAAATAGACAATCATAAAGAGAATTTCACCTCTTTTCCTTCTCTTTACTTTGACATAATTTACATTCTTACTTATACGACCTTAGCTGAAATAGCTTCTTAATTTTTCTTTCAACAACCTTAAGTAAAATCATGAAAATAACTTGTTCAAAGACAAGTGGATTCAAAAATTTAAGTCTTTGCAATTCCATTATATATATTGAATAGTGAATACGTGAAACACATGAATGTTGGAGTATGCAATAAAGTGTGAAGCGTCTCACTTTGGTAAAAGCATTTTATTTTAAACAATAAAAGCAACAAAAAGAGGAGTAAAGTAAGTACCTAAGAAGAGTAACTAAAACACTGCTTTAAGCCTCACACTTTGTTCCCAAAAAGAACCTTAGATATTATCCAAAAAGTGAGAAAAATGAATAAAGAAAACAGAACAAATACATTACTTCTTTTTAACTCCAATTTTTCTGACTCCATGCAAAAACTCATGGAAAATTTTCCCCTTTTAACTTGGGTTGGCTCTTATATATACTGTCCTACCTTGAGGTAGAAACAGGAGAAATAGAAAAGGCCAATAAAAAAAGTGAAGATGTCTCCATCTTGTTTAATATTTTTGGTCTCAAACTCAATCTTCCTTTTGTCTTTATTTTCAATTACAATTCATGCTCATCATTGCAGTGATGACTTCTGGTCTGAAGCCATCAGCAGAAATCTAACGTTATGCAAGAGATACGCACATAGCAATGGGGTTGAGTTTGCATGGAATCTCGAGAACAACACTCATATCCTCCAGGTTAAACTGAACTCATTACTTTCATCTCGATCATAAGCACATGCACACAAAAAAATATTATGCTTGTGATTATATATTTAGATTAAATTCATTGTATACGCACACTAACATTTTGCTGGAAATTAGTTACACTGCAAGTATATATACATAAATTTGTTGAATAGTAGTTCAAGAGTAGTTTTGGCGTAACTGGTAAAGTTGATGCCATGTGATCAGGAGATCACGGATTCGAGCCGTGGAAACAACCTCTTGCAGAAATAGAGGGTAAGGTTGTGTACAGCGTACAATAAACCATTGTGGTCCTGCCCTTCCCCGGACCCCGCGCATAGCGGGAGCTTAGTACACCGAGCTGCCCTAGTAGTAAAAATGATTCAAAAGTCGTGTTTGGCTGCGGTTCAAATCTCAAATGTGACCCTTTTTTTTTTCTTTTCTGAATTCCCTTGTCAAAATTCCTGATTCTGCCACTCCTGACTAACTATAAATTCTGAATTCGCCAGGTAATGGTGGGAGCTAAATTACAAAGTGAAACAGGATGGTTAGCCTGGGGTTTGAACTTTGGACCAGAACCAAGAATGGTGGGGACTCAAGCTCTTATTGGTATCAAGCAGATAAATGGTTCATTTCTTGGTGACAAGTACAATGTCACAGAATATATCAAAATAGAGTGCAAATTGTTACCTTCTCCTATTGATTTGAATGTAAGCAAATTGAGGTTTAGTTCTTTGGGTCTTCAATATCACATAATAGAAGCAACTATACATCTTCCTCAGTCAGTTAGTGTTTCAAGAATTAATCATGTTTGGCAAGTTGGAAAAGTTGCAGCAGGAATGGAACCCAAGATTCATGATAAAACTCTCCATAACTATGATGGCACAGAGACCATTGATTTGGAGACTGGCAAATCTCTACGTTTTAGAGCTGCTAAACGTCATCATGCAAGAACTGTAAGCCTCGCTAATTAACTTTGGATCATTCTCCTTAATTACTGATCTACGATCTCTTTTCTCTTGGTACTGACTGTTTAAATCTGCATTATCTTAAAATGTTTTAGCAGGTTATCTGTCTTATTTTCTATATTACTAATCTCAAGCTATTGTATGTAGTAATTGTCTTTCTTCGTAGCATGCATGCATGCAGCCTTGAAACTATTAGACATAAGGAGCACACTAATGAACGGTAAGGGGTCGTTTGGTCCAAACTCCAAAACAAGATTATCCCACGATTATACTCTTAGGGTTCGTTTGGTCGCGAACTAAATTATTCTGGGATTATAATCCTAGTACTAATTTATAACACATGAGAGATAGGATAAAATAATCCCACATTTGATGGGATAAAGTGGGATAAGATGGGATATCCTGGATTAAGTTTAGGATTAAATTTATACCTTGCTTGGTTGGCGGTATAAATTTATACCTCAAACCAAACAAGGTATTAATCTTATCCTATATCTTATTTCACCTTGATTATAACTAGAATTATAACTCAGATTATAATTCCACCTTCTATGTGGGATAATTAATCCCATAATCGGTGGAGAAAGCATGATTTTCACCAAAGGGATTCAAAAAATTTAAAAAGCTGACACGCAAAAAAGTTAATGGGATTCAACATCTAATATATATATATATATATATATATATATATATATATATATATATATATATGAGAGAAAAACTGGTCTTTATATAAACAGTGTAATTTTCGGGGCTTAATCCCCTTTCGCCCACGTAGCTAAGTTCCTTCCCATGATTTTGGTATAAATTTTATCATGCATTTAGTTAATACCCACAACCAAATACTGAAATTTATAGTGAGATAACCCCATAATTCCTGTAACAAAACGTCTCCTAACGAGTGCTTTAAAGTTCTCTTTTTTTCCTAGCTTCTTCTTTTTCCCAAAATTTTATTTAATTAGAAGCTAAAATGTAGAAATTCAAAGTTTTAGAAAGTACTTTAATTTACCAGAGACCCCATACTACTCGATTACATTTTGTTAAGTGGTATAACAGATTGATGTTACGTTTCTAAGACGGCTTTCAAGCCCTTTTATCAAAAGATGATAAAAATTAAGTCCTTTAATTATAAGATTTGATTTCGCCATAATATGATTTTTTTTCTCTCTCTCAATTACGTACTTTTATTTAATACTTATAACTGACCTTAATTTGGAATTATTAAGGCGTAAAATTTTAATTAATTACTGTATTATTTAATCTTGCTTAAACCATTTTACCTGTGTATTTTTCTTGTAAACAAATCACAATTTCCATTTATTTCTGAAGCATTAACACACAGGCATCTAAAATCCAAATTTTGTAATAGGTCACTCTTGCATATACCAAATATATCAAGTAGTATCTATTATTAGATGTTGAAGCGCGCTCGACTATTTAAATTAGTAATTTTGGGGGGATTTTACACATATAGCTGGTTGAATTCAATGTTTACTTTTTCTAACCGATATATATAAATTATACACGATTATATACAAATTATACATCTGCCAGTTATTTAGATGAATTTCTTTTGCTTAATTATATTATTTTTGTATATGCAGGCTCATGGAATACTTAACATTATTGGTTGGGGTGTAATCCTTCCTATTGGTGTGATAATATCGAGATACTTCAAAAAGGGACCAATACAATGGAATAAACATGATGAATGGAAACATGCTCATAAGACATGTCAAACCTTTGGATATATTATTGGTGCAACTGGTTGGGGACTTGGACTCTGGCTTGGAATTTCTTCCAAATATTACTCTTTTCCCAAACATGGAGCTTTTGGCATCTCCATCTTCACATTTGCCACCCTACAAGTAAAACACACTCTCTCTCTCTCTCCACCTAACTTATTGGAAAAAAATTTTATCTACCATCAATGTTTACATCAAAATCTATCAATACATTAAAAAAGAAGTAAATGGAGAGTTATTTTTTAGTTTTTAAATGGAATATTTGTTATCATAATAAGTATTCGATTAAGAGAATTACTATCGCACTATGATCAACCAAATTAATTATTATATTTGTTATTTTTCATCTAGTGATGGATAAAATGCTTCCGTTTTCAATAAATCTTTCACAAACTCTTTTACTACAAACCATAGTTTATTAATAGCATGTACTCTCATATCAATCTATCACTTAACCATGATAAACTAATGGAGTATATTTTGTGTGAACACCATTGTGTAGGTTGATATTTTTCTCTTCATTGCATTTGCCCCGATCCCTCCATTTAAAGTTACTATTTCTCCATGCCTTTGAAATGATTCACTCGTATAAAGTGGCAAGATCATATTGATGTCTAATCAAAGGACTAACGTGGGATTTGAAGTTGGAGTGCAGAGGATAATTTTGTAACTTTTTTTCTCTCTAATAAATTCATTACTCCAATTATATATACTCTATGAATATGGATAATATAAAAGTTCTTTTACAAGAACGGGGGTATGTATAAGTTAAATACTTCTGATAAAATCTCTTTAGAGAAAGGATTTAAATAAAATTAGTATTAAAAATATTCATTCTACGTTCCTCCTAATTGAAGTTTAGCGATTTCATTAACTTAGTCCATGATGTACACCAAAAATGCATGGCCAGAATTAGGGGTGGATGGGTTCATTCTAACTGTTTTCGTCGAAAAATTAAATAGTGCATATAATATTCGATTTCATTAATCTTATATATATATATTATATAATGAATTCTCTTGGCTTTTTTGCATATTTTATTTTTTTGAATTCTCTTGATGAAAATCCTATTACTGCCACTTGTCAAATATCTAATTAATTATTTGGTTAATTTTTATATACAGACGCTGGCACTGAGATTAAAACCCAAAAAGGACGATGAACTTCACATATACTGGAGTATATACCATCATTCTCTAGGGTATGCATTACTTGCAGTGATTTGTGTCAACATATTCAAAGGGATAAAAATAATGCAAGAAGACGACAAGTGGAGACCTGCCTACATCGCAGTTATTGGCTCGCTTACTTTCATCTTCTTAGTCTTCGAAATCATCAATTGGCTCCAATTCAAAGTTGAACAAAAGAAAGAGAAAAAAAGACGATATTCGCCGACAAATGAAAATTGACACACAAGGAAAGTAATTCTAGTATTTCATGACACACTATAATTCTTCTTCGGATAAAGCCTAATGAAAAGCTCTTTTGGACGTATCTGATAGTGGTTAACAATTTAAGTAATTTCATGAGCGCGAAAAACTTTTCCAGATTTAATATTTTCTGTTTATTACTATTTCTTTTTCATGTTTGTAACTGAGGTCCTAGTGCTATCGTTTTCATCAAAAACAAAACGCCCTTCCCCATATATATGATGTTTGAGATTCAAAGCAATCGCTAAGTGAATGATATCTTTTGTTGTGTTCCTTAGCACATTAACTTTAATTCATAACAAAAATACATGACGCATCTCACTTTGCAATTAGCGTTATAAACAATAAAGGCCAGCCATAAAAGAAGAACTGCTAGAAACGTGGAGGTTTCAACCTTTCACCCTGTACAAGAAAAAGAAATTCAAACCTTACCGAAAAGTGAAATGTGACTAGGGAAAATGTTTTCATATAAAGATTGGTGATTGAGGATTTTGATACGTGAAATTCAAATGAGAGATGCCACGTCAGCCAAATTCCATGTCAACTCAGAGTTAGTTAGAAACCGTTACAAGTTGTTAGAAAGTTAGTTAGCAATTAGTTGGTTAGTAACAATGAAAAATTACAAGCTGTAAAATCAATTAGCATTTCATTCCCTTCATATAAATCACCGTATTACAGAGATTACATTTCATAATGGTAAGATTCAACTTTTCTATTCTACTTTTCTTTTCTTTCCTTCCTTTTTACAATTTCTCTTCTCAAACCTAGTTGTTCTCTCGAGCTTCACTGCTAAGCTATTGATCAACTGCTGAATCCTCGAGTTCTTTGGAATTCCTTCAATTCAGTTAATATTGGTATCAGAGCTTATCGCTCATTGGCAAAGTCATGACGAAAGGTGTTCGATCAAATGACAATTCCATTAATGAAATGAGGGAATTGCGTGAGATGATGCAGAAACATATGGAAGATATTGGAGCCTCGAGAAGTTTCCAACTTAAAGCATTTAGATCAGACAATGCTCGAGCTGAAGGAGCAACTGACTAATTCGTGAGAGAATCGAAAGGATAAAGCTCCATTAGAGCCTGAAGATGGACCTTCTATGTCGAGGCAATCAGAAGAAAGATCACATAGGGACAAAAGTTCTGCCAGATACAATCGTAACTCAAATTATTCTAGATGGCCAAGGATGGAATTCTTGATGTTCACATGGGATGATCTGAGGTCTTGGATATTCAAGATAGAACAATTTTTTTCCATGGAAAAGGTTGCAGGATATGAGAAAATAGAGGTGGCAGCGATGCAAGTGGATGGGGAAGCCATCCAATGGCATATGTCATTTATGAGATACATGCAATACTTACAACCAGCTACATGAACCGAGTATGTTAAGTCTTTGGTAGAATGATTTGGGGTTGATTTTGATGATCCCATGGAAGAAATAAAAAAAGTTAGACAAACTGGGAGTGTGAGGGAGTACCAAGCACCTTCGAGAGACATCTGACAAGGGTGGGTTTATCTCAGAATAATGCAATTAGTTATTTCCTTGGGGGACTGAAGCATGAGCTAAATATTGCAGTAAAAATTACAAATCGAGCCACCCTATCTCAAGTCTACAAGGCTGCTAGAATGCAAGAATCTTATCTTGCTACTATTAGACAATCTTTCTCTCTGTCACATACCCAAAATACAACCACAAAAAAATATACCGACCATAGGACCAAAAACAAACCTCTACTTCCAACACCAAATGTTGGATATTTTGCGGTTGCCAAAGGATTTAACATGAGGACTATTAGTCTACAAATGAATGAAAAATGGGCTCAAGGATTATGTTACTTTTGCAATGAGAAGTATGCACCTGGTCACAGGTGTAAAAATTTCAAGCAATTGTACCTTCTGGAATTAGAGAAGCAGGTGGAGGAAAACACTAAGGAAGATGAAAATTCTGGTAAATCAGAAGGATCATAATTGGAGTTAAATCAAACTATGCAGCAAATGGAGATTTCAATTCATGCTTTGAATGGATCCCTGGGATACAGAACCTTAAAAGTAACTGACTATCATTCAAAGAAGTCATTACACATATTGGTTGATACAGGTAGCTCCCACAATTTCATAGACCCTGAATTGGTCCAGAAATTAGGATGTCTTGTTAAGGAAACTATGCCTCAATTAGTAGTTGCACCAAATGGCAACATGATACATGTTAACAAAATGTGCAGAATATTCTGACTACTTCAAGGTGTTCAGTTTTCAGCAAACTTCTTACGCTGCCTTTAGGGTCTTGTGGAATAGTATTGGGAGTGCAGTAGTTGCTTACTCTGGGAGACATCAAAATGAACTTTAGAACACTGACCATGGAATTCATGTGCAACGGCAGGAAACATGTCCTGAGAGGTGCAGGAAAGCAAGTGCAAACTTCTGGAGTTGGGAGGTTGACAAAATTCTCAGGTAATCAGTCACAACTCTATATGATACAAGTAGTACCTGCTATGTGTAATAAATTACAGTGGTATTCACTAGAATCTAAATGTGAACATGAAAAAGGTCCTAGGTTGCTAAAATTGTTGGAAGAGTTGAGGGAGGTATTTGATAAGCCTACACAATTACTACCTTCTAGAGGAAGTTTTTACCAAAACAATTGTGTTACAATATGGGACTAAACCTATTAATAAGATACTATATAGATATCCTTCAGTTAAAAAGGATATCATTGAGACAATGGTGCAACAGATGTTAGATCAAGGAATAGTTCAACCAAATAGCAACCTTTTGCTTCTCCTGTAGTTTTAGTAGGGGAAAAAGATAGTACATGGAGGTTGTGTGTTGATTATAGGAACTTAAACAAGTACATTGTAAAGAACAAATTCCCAATACCTATTTGTAGAAGATTTGTTAGATAAATTGGGAGGTTCTAAGATCTTTTCAAAAATTGATCTTAGGTCAGGATATAATCAATTGAGAATGGCAGAAGAAGATGTTCCCAAGACTGCATTTAGAACCCATTCAAGTCATTTTGGATACTTGGTGATGCCTTTTGGATTGTCAAATGCACCAGCAATATTTTAGGGCTTAATGAATTCAGTCTTCCATGATTTCCTTAGGAAATATGTGTTAGTCTTTTTTGATGATATCTTAGTGTACAATAGGAATATGGAGGACCATTTAGTACACCTAAGGTCTGTATTCTATGAGATGAAGAAATACCAGCTCTATACCAAATAGAGTAAATGTTTCTTTAGTGTGCAAAAGATAAAATATCTGGGCCACTTTATCATTGAAGATGGGGTGTCCACAGACCCTCAAAAAATAGCAGTTGTGCAGAAATGGCCTACACCTACTACTCTTAAGCAATTAAGAGGATTTATGGGGTTGGTAGACTATTACAGGAGATTCATATAAGGTTTTGGCATTATTAGCAAACCTTTGACGGATCTTTTGAAGAAAGATAACTTCAAATGGTTTCCAGGAGCTTCCCATGCATTTGAACAACTGAAGGAGGCATTGTCTAAAGCACCAGTCTTAGCTCTCCCTGATATGAGCAAGACTTTTATTTTGGAAACCGATGTTAGTGGTTATAGCATTGGGCTTGTGCTCATGTAGCAAGGAAATCCTGTTGCATTCATTAACAGGACATTATCTCCTAGGCATGCTGCTATTTCAGTGCATGACAGGGAATTACTAGCTATAGTGCATGCAATTACCAAATGGTCTCAATATCTTCTTGGCCGGAAGTTCATCATTAGAACTGATCAAAGGGCTTTGAAGTTTTTAATGGAACAAAAACTTCACACTAATTCACAGTTGGTATGGCTAACTAAGGTGATGCCCTTTGCCTACAACATTGGATACAAGAAAAGAGTCAAAATAAAGTGGTTGATGCACTATTAAGGATTCATGGGGCTGAGCTTATGTCATTGGTCATTTCAACCACTAATTGTGACCTACTTCAAGATATAGTTGAAAGTTGGGAAACATCTAAGGAGTTGAAGATACTGGTTGAACAATTGCCCAACCTCTCACTCATAGTTTACTTGGAGTAACAACCAGCTAAGAAGGAAGGGGAGGTTAGTAGTTGGTAAGGTTCTGTAGCTAAGGAAAACCATCATGAAATTATGGCATTCTACACCCCAAGGAGGCCATTTAGGGGTTGAGGCCACATTAAAGAGTCGGTTGGCATTGTTTTACTGAAAAGAAATCAGAAAATATGTGAAGATCTTTGTGCAGAACTGTGATGTATGTCAAAGAAACAAATCAGATCTTGTTGCATATCCTGGATTGCTACAACCACTTCTAATTCCAGATGTGGTTTGGTCTGTGATTAGCATAGACTTTATTTATGGCCTTCCTAAGTCGCATGGCTATGAGGCCATATTGGAAGTGGTGGATAAATTAAGCAAGTATGGACACTTTATACCTTTAAAGCATCCCTATTATGCCCAAACTGTAGCCAAGGTATTCATGGATATCATTGTTAGATTACATGGATTACCTAATAACATTACAAGTAATCAGGATGAAGTGTTCTTAAGTTTATTTTGGCAAGAGTTATTCTCTTTACAGGGGGTACAACTCAATATTTCTTCAACTTATCATCCACAATCTCATGGCCAGACTAAGGTACTAAACAGATATTTAGAGACCTACTTGAGATGCTTTTGTTCTAATGATGCTATTGGGTGGTACTCTTGTCTACGTATGGCTGAATACTAATATAACACCTCTCATTGCTCTAACATCCAAACCACTCCTTACGAAGCCCTTTATGGTAGACCACCCACAGTGCACCTCCCTTATTTACCAAGAGAGTCCTCTTCTGTTGAACTAGATAACACATTACGTAACAGAGAGGTGAAGTTGCAGTTGATCAAACATCACTTAATGAGAGCTCAACTCAGAATGAAGAAACAAGCTGACTCCCGCAGGAGTGATAGGAACTTTGAGGTTGGAGATTGGGTTTATTTTAAGGCTCAACCCTACAAACAAGTCACTGTTTCATCACAGGCTCACCACAAACTTGCTGCAAAATATTATGGAGCATTCCAAATCATTAAGAAGGCGGGACCAGTGGCTTATACTCTCCTATTCCCAACTTCTGTCAAGATACATCCTACAGTACGTGTATCCTTACAGAAGAAATGTTATGAAGTACCAGACCACATATCCTACCCTCAAGTCATTGATATTGCAAACCCACACTGCCCCAATCCATAGTTGATATTGTAGAGGAGGGTGGTTAAAAGAGAAAAATAAGGTTGTGGCACAAGTCTTAGTTAAATGGGAAGGTTTGCATGCTGACAACACCACATGGGAGTTCTATACTACTCTGCTAACTAGGTTTCCAAATTTTGATCATTGTGGTCAAGGATCTTTTGCAGGAGGGATTATTGATACATGAAATTCAAATGAGAGATGCCACGTCATCCAAATTCCATGTCAACTTAGAGTTAGTTAGAAATCGTTACAAGTTGTTAGAAAGTTAGCTAGGAATCAGTTGGTTAGTAACATTGAAAGAGTACAAGTTGTAAAATCAGTTAGCATTTCATTCCCTTCATATAAATCATTGTATTACAAAGAGTACATTTAATAATGATAAGATTCAACTTTTTCTATTCTATTATTCTTCTTCATTCCTTCCTCTTTGCAATTTCTCTTCTCAAACCTAGTTGTTCTCTCGAGCTTCATTGTTAAGCTCTTGATCAGCTGCTGAATCCTCGAGTTCTTTAGAATTCTTGCAATTCAGTTAACAGATTCATATAAAGTTTTATGAAATATTAGAAATCAATAGATTTTTTTCTTTTCAAAAGTATGAATACTCGATAAAATATTTGGTGTTGAATTAGATGAGAAATAATAAGTTGGTTCTAGCTTCAAAAAAGATTCATATCCAAATTTTTTCTTCCTTCCAATATATATGATTTTAGCTTCGCTCAATGTTTTCACTCCTTAAGTTGGAAAACTTATGCTAGTTAATTACTTTCTAATAGTCAATACATGTTTTTATATAACAATATTTTTCTCGAGTAAACTTGTATATAGCTTGACTAATCAAAAAATATCTATTATCTACCATAAACATATGTATAGGGTAACCCTACTCATCAATAACTAGGTAGACAGAAAATATTCATTTAACGGGCGTTTGGATATAAGAATTGTGAAATTCCGAGAAAAATGAATTTTTTTCCAAGCGGAAATGGTATTTGAAAATTAGAGTTGTGTTTGAACATAAATACAATTAGGAGCTGTTTTTGAATTTTTGTGAGTGATTTGAAGTGAAATTTTTGAAAAACAACTTTTTGAAGTTTTTCAATTTTCAAAAAAAATCGAAATTCAACTTCAAGTAAATTTTGAAAAGTTTATGGCCAAACACTAATTCATAATTTTTTTTATGGACAGACGGGCCTTAATGTCATGAAATTCAAACATTAGTTATCAAGCTAATCTGTCACGGGCCGACTTCTTTACGCTCGTCAGCGGCACCGAATTGCCCGTGTGGCGCCTGCAGTTCCCCTCACTGCAGGCCAGCCTATCTCCTTTCACAGGTTTTCAACCACGATCTTGTGCTTGTTGATGGAACTCGCCCATGAGGCTCGCCCTAACTTGTTCCGCCCGTAGGATATCTAGGCACTTGGCCCTATACATGTCGTGGTTCTTCTCGTCTTAGGATCATAATCCATGCGTGCCCTAGGGGTTGGCTTAGTACATGTCTTGTCCTTCTCCCAAGACTGAGCATCGCTCTTGCGTACACAGCCCAATCCTCAAGCTTGACACTCGCCTAGCGCATCCGCAACCGGCTTGTGCTACTCCCGAGTAAGGCAACCTTTAGTCCTTGGCCATTATCATGCACGTCTTTCGTGCCATGCCCATACATAGCTCTCGCGACACACTTTCATCCTGAATAGTGCAGTGCCGCTCCACAACTGCACGTTTAGACCAACGGACCCTTGCTCGCATGGTTGAACCCAAGCCATGCTCACAAGTCAAAACATGATGCCCCTAAGATAGGTGCATCAAGTATCCAATCGGCACGGTGGTCTTTGTCTAATATTTCGGCAGCCTGCGGGGCAGGCCGTCCCACACATCGAGCCTCCAGCACCCTTTTGGTGCCCAACGCTATCCCGAAGGCGTCGCGCCGTCCATAGAGTTCCCTAACTCGTATGGATACCTAGGACACTCTTTTGAGTCATCCAGGCAGGCCCTTGAGGTCCCCCATCAAGGTAGCTCACTCAATACTGCTCGGTGTCAGCATGTATGGGGGAGGCAGGTCGGAGCTTTCATCACCTATACCCACCTTATATATGCTTAAAATTTAAAAGACCAAGTTACCTGAGTAGACAGATCTACATCAGATAATCAGAAAAGTCTTTTCTCACCAATTCTTGGCCGAAGTCACAACCCCAAAGTGCGGGTTGTGACATCCTCCCACATTCATTATGTCATCATCCCCGATGACACATCATGGCCTACGACATCCCGGAGTCTGCCTCCTCAGGTATGTACTTCGCGGCTCCCTTGGTCCTATAGGTTGGACTTCCTCGAAGTCCTTTCTCAAAAGGAGTCGTTCCACATGCACTTTTCCCCCAAGTATCTTCCAAGCATGCCTCTGCACTTCACCTCCTTTCGGTGTTCACTTGGAAAGTGCCTCCGCACTTGCACCCTCTGGTGTCTAACTTTGTAGTTGACCCACACTAGTCAACTACACCATGACCCTCACGACCTTCATGTCCGTTTGAAGCTTTCCCTTCAATGGTAAGCACACCAGCGTGCTCTTTGGCGCGGCTGTAGTAGCTCAATCGCTCACATAGCCTTAAAACGCCCTCTGACATAGCTCCCGTAGCCTTTCGCTCCCGTAGCTTTTCCCTTGCCTTCATTAACTTGAAGATGTGTTCGCTTCCTAACTCACAACTTCGCCCTTATGCCTCTTGCATAGGCGGGATCCTCCTACACTTAATATGGAGGATACTTCTTAGCGTTGTTGTCCCACTTGGCATTCGTCCAGCTCTTGGGATGACTCTTGGTGAGTTCTACATTCTCGAAGTCATAACATCACCGCATTCCCGAACAAAGCTCTTTGTTTTCCAACTGGCACTTCCTCGGCAAGTACCCAATGTTCCCGGTAGTAGGTTACTACTCGCCCTATAGTTAGGTACTCTCTTGGTCCTGCTAGCACAACTTTCCGGTCTGGTTGTGCCACGCACTTGGACTTTCAACGGTCCCTGATCATCCGGCGTACCCCCTTCCAGAATGATGACACCTTCTAACTTGGAAATCCGTCCAATTCTATAGCTTCGCTATTCCCTCGAATTCGTCTCCTCACCTTGGCAATGCCCTCAGGCAGTCCAAAAGTCTATCCCATAGGAAAGACGCTCAAATGATGTGTCGCACGCATCCTTGGCAAGATCTCCGCAATGATCATGCCGAACGTTTATAGTCCATGGCTCCCACTCTTTGCAATATGGTTGCACGACCTGGCAAACATGGCCTTCTCTTGACCATCCGACTCATTGGCATATCACCCCATTCAATAGGAACCTAGACTTTCGAAAGAAAATGGAATCACCCATTTCTTTCTTCGACCAGCAGTATCGGGTTCTCGATCTCTGGTGGCATATAAACATCAATCTATGCTTTGACATGATCTCCGCACTGACATCCAAAATGCACTCGCCATCTCCACCCTTTGCCTTGACATTGTACCATGGCATAATATGGCCTTAATCAGCTCTGATACCACGTGTCACATGCCGACTTCCTTACGCTCGCCAGCGGCACCGAATTTCCCGTGCGGCGCCTGCAGTTCCCCTTACTGCAGGCCAACCTATCTCCTTTCCCAGGTTTTCAAGCACGATCTTGTGCATGTTGGTGGAACTCGCCCATGAGGCTCGCCCCAACTTGTGTCGCCTGTAGGATGTCTAGGCACTTGGCCCTAGACATGTCGTGGCGCTTCTCGTCTTAGGATCATAATCCATGCGCGCCCTGGGGGTTGGCTTAGGACATGTCTTGTCCTTTGCCCAAGACCGAGCATCGCTCTCACGTGCACAACCCAATTCTCAAGCTTGACACTCGCCTAGTGCATCTGCAACCGGCTTGTACTTTGCCCGAGTAAGGCAACCTTTAGTCCTTGGCCATTGTCACGCGCGCCTTTCGTGCCATGCCCATACATATCCCTCGAGACACACTTCCATCCCGAATAGTGCAGTGCCGCCCCACAACTGCACGTTTAGGCCAACGGACCCTTGCTCGCATGATTGAACCCAAGCCATGCCCATAAGTCGACACATAATTCCCCTAATATAGGTGCATCAAGTATCCAATCGGCACAAAGGTATTTGTCCAATATTTCGGCAGCCCACGGGGCAGGCCGTCCCACACATCGAGCCTCCAGCACCCTTTTGGTGTCCATCGCTAGCCCGAAGGCGTCACGCCGTTCATAGAGTTCCCTAACTCGTATGGATACCTAGGACACTCCTTTGAGTCATTTAGGCAGGCCCTTGAGGTTCCCCCTCAAGGTAGCTCATTTAATACGGCTTGGTGGCAGCACGTATGGGGGAGGCAGGTCGGAGCTTTCTTCACCTATACCCCTTTATATATGCTTAAAATTAAAAAGTCAAGTTACCTGATTAGACAGATCTACGTCAGATAATCAGAAGAGTCTTTTCTCACCAGTTCTTGACCGAAGTCATAACCCCAAAGTGCGGGTTGTGACATAGTCGCTCTAGCTCTTTGATGGCTAGGCTACCGTCTTAGAAGCTCACATATATCGTTATTCTACGTTAAATATGGGTAAAAAGTTCTGTCATTTATAATTATCCTCTAATAACTATCAAACAAATACATAAAGAACAAGAGTTCTCTAGTGAAATTCCACCAATATCAAACACTCTCAATCACTTAATTGCACTCTTTAATGACGATTCTCTTTTTCGCCCTTAATTTGTATAGTTGGGTTTCTAATATTTTAAGAATTTAAGTTTATATATTGATAGTGTAAAAGTTATTTAGATAATTAAGTATAACTTATTAGGTTAAAAAAAAAGAGCAATCTGGTGTACAAAGTATCTCGTATTCACGTAAGGTTCAAGAAAAAGCTGCATCTCAAAGGTTGTGATGCAGATAGCTTACTCTAATACAAGTATTAATGACTAGTTATACAGCTCGAACTCATGGCCAATAAATCACACGAAAATAACTTTACTATTAGTCCAGTACTCGCCTTCGTTAGGTAAATATTTATAGTTTGGAACGACAAATTAGTAATTCATCTTAAAAATATACACACCCCCTTGAAATAACATTCAAAGAAAATTGTTGAGGACAAAATCGTAAATATATATATGCCCAAGAAGAGGGTATATTAGTCTTTTTAAACGGTACGTAAACAGCCCTAGGGTTTCTCCTTCTCAGCCTCCTACAAAAACCCCATTTACACACGACTCCTAACGCCTCTGTATCATTGAGAGAGAAAGCTAGAGAGAAACAAAGAAAGAGAAAAAATGGGAGTTTTCACATTCGTTTGCAAAGGTTCAGGAGATGAATGGAGTGCTAAGCAACTGAAGGGTGATCTAGAAGCTTCTGCTTCTTGCACCTATGATCTTCAGCGCAAGCTTGTTCAAGCTGCTCTTTCCACTGACTCTTCTGGTGGCGTTCAGTCCTCTTTCTCCTACGTTACCCCTTCCTCCGCTGTCTTTCAGGTATTTTCCTTTCTTTAAAAGAATCTTGGAAACTTTAATTGGGTCTCTTTTTGCTTTTTGTTTTGATGATTCGTTTTGAATCTGGGTTTTTTTTGTTTTCCTTTTTGTTCTAAAATTATCTGTGCAATTTTGACTTGAATCACGCGTATTATGGTTTATTGTAGGGTGTGAGAATATTAGGATACATGTAATTTATTGAAAATAATGTATTCTGGTCCCTAGTGTTAAAAGATGTTAATTTAATATGTGTTTGTATGTACATATGTATGTACGTGTGTGTGTGTGTGTCTGTATGTATTATATGTGTGTGTTTGCGTGCGTGCGTGTGTGTGTGTAGTGAAGTGTAGTGTAGTGTAGTGAGTGAACATATAAGCAATGGTTGAAAAGGTAGTCTAATAGGAAAAGCTTAATTTTTTATTATCAAATGAATTTGAATTCTTGAAAATTGTGGTTTGTGCCAAAAATAGTATTTGTTGTAGAACAAGCCCTAGGGCTTTAGTTTAGAAGCATGATGTGTGGATAAGCACAGCGTTTTTGAACCCTGTGGCGATCAAGAGCCTGGTATTTAAGTGGAGAAAAATAGATGGGTGGGCTGTTGTCCATATAGTTTTGAACTGTGTGCCCCTGCAGATCGGAGTTAGAACAAGTGGAGTTGAATTATATGAGGAATTTTGAATGGGAGTATGCTTGTTTATCTGTTTGATTTAGCTCGAGAATTCAGTAGTGTATAGATTTTGTCTTTCTTGTTCTCGTGCAGTTTTTATGGTACTAGTAGATAGTTTAACCTTATTGATTAGTTGAAGAACAAAACTTGTATGAAAAGAAAAGAAAGCTTTTAATGGATATTTGGTTATTTTCCTGTATTAGAGATGATACTTGTTGCTATTTTTGTGCTTGTAATTGTGAAAATAGCTTGCTTTTAACCCCTTGAACAGAATCTAGTGGAATTTGATGATGTTTGAGGTATTATAATTCATTGGTCAAATAAGTTTGGTGATTGATGTATTTCTTGGCATAAATCGGTGCTTTATGTTTCTGGTTGAGTGCTTTTGTGGGGGCTATGTGATGATGCAATTGAAGGGTTGTTTCTCAAACATTCGCAGTAGCTGCCTAAATCTTTCGCCTTCGCCGGGCTTGAGAGATAATGCTGCTTTTATCCTTCCTTGGATGTCTGAGACACTACACTTTCATCTTACAAGTATTACATTTTGTAACTTTTGCCTTTTAATCTGACATTTTGATGTCAAATTTGGAATATTTNCCCCCCCAATTCCAAATCTCTTTCTTTTCCACATTGTGTTCTATCACAAGCAACCTTTTTCTTTTTATTGCTATAAATATATTGTGAAAAATTGCGTTTAAACCCTTAAACATAAAAGGAACTACACTGGAATTTGATGATATGTTTGGTTGCTTGATGCCATTCTTGGCATAATTAGTTACTCTAGTTTGTTCATTGATGCCGTTCTTGACATAGTTAGTTACTACTTTTGTTAATTGTATAAGTGCTTTGCATTTTTGGTTGAGTGCATCAGTGGGGGATCCGTGATGATACATTTGAAGGCTTGTTTCTCAAAACATTCGCAGTGGCCGCCTAAATCTTTCGCCTACGCCAGGCTTGAGAGATAATGCTGCTTTTATCCTTCCTTGGATGTCTGAGATCCTCCCTTTTCAATTTCCAAATCTCTTTTTTTTGCACGTTGTGTTCTATCACAAGCAACCTCTTTGTCTGTTTTTCCAGTTTTCTATTTGAATTTTGTTTTTGCAGTCTTTATTTTGAAATGGTTATGGTTCGAGCGGAGCCTATATAGAGAATTCTTGTAGCCAACACACATAGAGTGATTTGATTTGATTATTTGGTGTCTTTGGTGATGTGTCATAATACTGTTAAACATTATCATTGTTGATGTCGCTAGGAGAAGCCTTTATTTATGTTATCCTCATGTCTTGCGTCTTATGCAGGTGATCATTGGTGGCGGTGGGGGCAGTGGCTTCAGTGGAGGCGGTGCTGCAGCAGCAGCTGCTCCTTCTGGTGGTGCAGCAGCTGCAGAAGCACCTGCAGCTGAGGAAAAGAAGGAAGAGAAAGAAGAGAGTGATGATGATGACTTGGGATTTTCACTCTTTGACTAAATTGGTTATATAGTAGTACAATTCTCAGTTGCTCTGCATCTTTTGTCAGTGTCACTATGTTGGCCCTCCTGAATTTTTTATAAGCGTTGGATTTATCATTGTTTAGGTATCTAACGACATTGTGTTCTATGGTTCTTTTGACTCACTTTGCTCTCGTATGGTATCTTTTAAAGAGTGAACGTTAGCTTGTCTCTAAGAGTTAAAACAAAAAAAGAGTTTTAATCACACTTTTATTATTTAATCATGGTTAGTTAGTATTTGGTGCAAATCATCATTTCCTCTCATAATTTCCATTGCCACGATTATAGGGCTACATAAGTAAGGATCGAACACGAATGATTCTCAACCAAAATTTGATAGGTTTTACTTAGTCTGAATTGTATAAGCTTGAAGACATGCGATGTTCGACAATCTTTTGATTTGGGTTGGTTTAGTGAATGTAACTAACCTTCTAATTTCAGAAATATCTGAAATCTCCCCTTTGCTCTAATGTTTGATTACGCAGACCACCCCTGTTATGAAGAATGTTGAATTTAGTGATCTAATCAGATAGTGGACTCTTCTCGTTCTAAGGAGTAACATTTATCCCTCTATTTTATTCTGTGTTAGTTTTATTAGGCAAAAAGTTTAAACATATAATTTTTTTAATCTTGTGATCTTAATTAAAGGTGTAACATAGAAAACTTAAGAGAAAGTTGTCATTAGATAAAATGAGAATGTTAAATTAAAAATTTACTAAATATATAAAGAAGCATTCTTTTTTAATGTAAAAGGACTTCAAAAGTAGTAAATATTTTTAGCTCAATTGACGAATAGAAGATCGACATGAGATAGTGATGTGGTGATATTCTTCGAATAGAATCTCATGCTAATTTCTCAACTGTTGTGGCAACAAGAGGAAATCAGAAGAAAGAGCGATTTGAATCGCCTATTTTTTTCCCTTCGTGTTTGTAAGATAAAAAAAAAGTAATTGAACTAAACAGTAAATAGGAGGCATAATATCAAAATAGAAAGATGCCCATTCCATTATATTTGGATAGGGAAAAAAAGAGGAATATTACAACAACAAGAAGCTCAATATATTTCCACATGTAAGGTGTGAGGAGTAAGGTGTGAGGAGGATAGTGTGTACGCAAATTTTACCTCTACCTAATGAAGGCAGAGATTGTGTTTCTAATAGATGAAGAAAGAGGAATATTGTTAAGTTAATATTTACTTTCTCAGTGAAAACCAATTAGGCAAGATATTCATCAATTTACACGTTAAAAAAGTGCATTCCAGTATGCCAAAAATTTATACATTGTCAACTCCTATGTTGAAGAGGGAAGGTCTCTAATATTTGTCAAACCAGATAGAAAGTCTATTAAATCTTGATAACTAAACGGGTTTTCATGAATTAGCAAGTTTAATTTAATATATTCCTTTGTCAGCGTGTTAATGAAATTATGTTACAAAATATGTAGTAATAAAATTTTATCAGAAAAACTTTGTTTATTAAAAAGAGGTGCTACCAATAAACAAGATTTAGTTTAACAACATATTTGTGTTTAAAAAAAAAAGAAGATTTGTTTGAACGTTTCATAATTAGTTCAAAATTTGGAAAACTAATATATATGTTGTGTTCAATCAAAAGATTCTTGTGTTGTGACAATTTTGCATAAAAAACTACTACTAAAATTCTTATTTTCTTAACTAAGGAATCTAGTGTGTTTGGGAAGAAAAAAAAGTTTTAGAAAATAATTTTTGAAAAATTTTCTGAAAAATACTTTTTAATGTTTAGTTAAAGAGTGTTATAAAATAAAGATTGTAAAGTAAAGACAAGTATAGAGAGAAACTGATATATTATTCAAACTTATCTTCGTAATTAACTGAAATCTCCTCTATTTATAGAAAAAAGCAAGTTATTGTGTAAGCTGCTTTTGCCAGTTGCTGTGTAAGCTGCTACTATACCAGATATAGATAATCTTCTACCAGAGGTAATGTTTATCTGTAACGAAGTACCGACAGGATAAGCTCATTGTACCAGGTATGGATAATCTTCTACCGGGGGTGATGTTTATCCATAACGGGGTACCGAAAGGATAATCTCATTTGTACCAGATATGGATAATCTTCTATCGGGTGTGATGTTTATCTATAACGGGGTACCGAAAGGATAAGCTCATTGTACCACATATAGATAATCTTCTACCGGGGGTGATGTTTATCCATAACGGGGTACCGAAAGGATAAGCTCATTGTACCACATATAGATAATCTTCTACCGGGGGTGATGTTTATCCATAACGGGGTACCGAAAGGATAAGCTCATTGTACCACATATAGATAATCTTCTACCGGGGGTGATGTTTATCCATAACGGGGTATTAAAAGGATAAGCTGATTCAGGAGACTTATTTTCAATAGAATATAAATAGATAAACATATTACGGCGGAGTCTCATATAGATAAACTTCTTTAGGAAGCTTATTTACAACGTAGTACTAAATGAACATCCATAATATAATATATTTATAACACTTCCCATTGGATGTTCATTAAAAGATAATGTGCCTCATTAAAACCTTATTAGGAAAAAACCCGTGGAAAAAATCCTAGTGAAGGAAAAAGAGTACACATATTTAGTATTACGCATAACTAGTTGTCTCGTTAAAAACCTTATAAAGAAAACCATGTGGGGAAAATATTAGTAAGGGAAAAAAAGTATAACGTGTATTTTATTCCCCCTGATAAAAACCTTGTTTCAAGTATTTGAGTCTCCGCATTCAATCCTGTATACCATCTTCTCAAAAGTTGAAGTTAGCAAAGATTTAGTGAATAAATCTGTCGGATTGTCACTTGAACGGATTTGTTGCACATCAATGTCACCATTTTTCTAAAGATCATGTGTGTAAAATAATTTTGATAAAATGTGCTTTGTTCTATCTCCTTTATAATTCCTCCCTGTAATTGGGCTATGCATGCAACATTGTCTTCGTATAAAATTGTGGATCTTTTATCACATTCCAAACCGCATTTTCCTTGAATAAAATGAATCACTAATCTCAATCATACATATTCCCTACTTGCTTCATGAATAGCTATTATCTCAGCATGATTTGAAGAAGCAGTAACAATAGATTGCTTTGTGGAACGCAATGATACGACAATACCTTTATTAGAATAAAATAAACCCATATCAAGTGTTCCCTTTAAATATTGTGATATATGCTTAATCCTGTTCTAATGTCTCTGTGTATGAGAAGAGGCTATATCTTACTAGTAAATTAACAGAAAATGCTATGTCAGGCCTTGTAGCATTAACAAGATACATAAGTGCACCAATTGCACTAAGATAAAGTATTTCGGGATCAAGGAGTTCATCATCCTCTTCTGGAGGTCGGAACAAATCCTTATTCACTTCAAGTGATCGAACAACCATTGATGTACTCAATGGGTGCGCTTTGTCCATGTAAAAATGTTTTAAAATCCTTTCCGTATAGGCGGATTGATGGATAAAGATCCCGTCTGTTAAACGTTCAATCTACAGACCAAGACAAAGTTTTGTCTTTCCAAGATCTTTCATCTCAAATTCTTTTTTAAGATATTCAATTGCCTTTTGAAACTCTTCTGGAGTTCCAACAAGATTTATGTCATCAACATAAAAAGCAAGTATAACAAATTTTGATGTCATTTTCTTTATAAAAATATATGGACAAATAACATCATTTATGTAACCTTCTTTCATCAAATATGCACTGAGGTGATTATATCACATGCGCCTAGATTGATTTAAACCGTACAAAGATCTTTGTAATCTGATTGAGTACATTTCACGATACTTTGAACTATATGCTTCAGGCATTTTAAATCCTTCAGGGGTCTTCATATAGACTTAATCAAATGAGTCATATAGGTTATGACTTGTATTTAGATGGCATGAAATCTTTAGGTGTCTGGATTACAAGTCCGATCCTCACAATCTTTTACAATATTATGAACTATATTGTATCAAATATATCGTCGACGATCATTTTGTATTGGTTCCTAAGCGACATAACTTGTTGAGATCTCATCACTTTCTTTATTTTCAGGTACCTGAATTTTTTCTGGGGTTTCATGAAATGTTATGCCGTGGGCTCTTCTAGAGCCCATATCCTCCTCGTTATGATCATTTCAATCATTTGCTCGTATCATTTTTCAAGGATTGTTACCTTCGGAACCGATCGGTTTACTACGCTTCATGCGTGCAGTAAACTTTATTCCTCATGGACTTTGATTTTAATAGGAGCATTTGCATCTGAAATATGATATTTAATTTTGAATCAGCAAATGCTTCTGGCATTTGACTTGAATTATCTTCTAAGTGAGGATCATATTAATGATAATTTGATTCATATAGCATATTTTCAGTTGTTTATTTCATCCCCAAAATATTAGAAAAACTAACACATATCCCCAATCTTCTTTGGAAAACCTATCTTTGTGCATTGTGGTAGAGAAATTAATCATATGCCACACATCAAATGTTATTAGATAGTAAAAATATTTTATTTCTAACCCTAAACCAATTGTGAGGGGAGGACTTATCATATATTGTTGGTCTGATGCATACAAGTGTTGTATGCAATTTAAAAAATCTCAGACCAATACATGAGACTTTGTTCTCATAAGCAATAATTTAGCCATTAATAGGAGGTATTCAATGCTAAACTAGCTTGGATATAAACTAGCATCATCAAGATGAACTATCTTGATTTCATAATCTGAAAATTATGCTTTTAATTGAGAAAAGCAATTTCAAATGCCAAACTGCAAGTTGACAATAAACACACATGTAACCATTTCATATATGCATCTATAAGTGATTCACATGATAGGTGAATTGGCCCATATTCACCTTTTATATATTTCAGAATTCAGGGGTCTTAGTCCCAACTTTAGCTGGTATAATCAATTTATTATGAGAATAAGCAACACAAGAGAATTCTTGAAGAATCTTCTAGTTCTTCAGTATATGCTTATCTGAATTCTCAAATAGCTCATTTAAAAATGGCAAATGAAAATTTCAAGTTTATCATGGCATGTGCTATCTCTTAGTAAGCTTCTGATTTACTATAGTATAAACTTTTGCATTAGTAAACTTCTGGTTTACTGTGATACACGATGTAGTACAAATTGAATAATAAGGCGGGTAACTTCTCACATACATATTATTTTACCCCCTATGATTGTGGAAACATGAAGATTTTCAATCTTCTAATTATTTATAGTCTCAGTATGATAACCATTCGTATTAGTAAACTTCTAGTTTATTACAACATATGTTTTGACTACAATCATATAATATGAATGACAAATTTGCATAAAAGCTCTTCGGGAGCCTTCAATTTATTATTCACAATCAAATATTATTCAGGCACTACTTGTGTCATGTGTCTTCTAGATAAACAGTTAGCTCTTCAGGAGCTTTTGATAAATTTTGTACTACCAAATATCTCTCAGACACTTCTGGTATCGTGCGAGAAAATTCTTCAAAATGACAAAAACAAAATAAATATGATAGTAAACATCATTATCAAAGCATAATTTTTATTTATGTACAACAATTACATAACCATACTATCTACTACAAACAATAAAAAATAAAATATTTACATCTCTACAGATTCATCACCGATCACATGACTTATTTTTCCTTCCGGGAGTGCAAAGTAATCAGCTACATCCAAATGCATGAACTCTAAATTATCTTCAGAAATAAAATTTGCTTCAGCATTTTTCTTTGTCTTCTTCAGGGAGGCTTGATACAGCTCAACCAGGTGCTTTGGCGTACGACATATACGTGACCAGTGTCCTTTTCCTCCACATCTATAACATGCATTTTATGTGTTTGCTGCTTGCACCGCTTCATGCTTTTGTTCCTTCCTTTTCCACTGTTGGTGGTGAGGAGGGTTCTTTGGTGTATTATTATTACCATGATTAGAGTTTCTTCCCCGACCACGGCCATGACCACGACTGGGGCCACGTCCTCTTCCATGCTTAGCTTGGTGGAAGTTCGTCTTATTCACTTCAGGGAATGGACAAGAGCCAGTTGGTCGGCTTTTATGGTTTTTCATTAATAGCCCGCTATGTTGCTCGACTACAAGAAGATGTGAGATAAGTTCAGAATACTTTTTGAATCCCATTTCTCGATATTGCCGCTGCAGGAGCATATTCGATGCATGAAAAGTAGTAAAAGTTTTCTCCAACATATTATGATCAGTAATATTATCACCACATAATTTCAACTGGGAAATAATTCTGAACATAGCAGAATTATACTCACTGATAGATTTAAAATCGTGTAGCCTTAGATGAGTCCAATCATAACGTGCCTGTGGAAGAACGACCATCTTCAGGTGGTCATATCTATCTTTCAAATTATTCCACAGTATGACTGGATCTTTAATAGTGAGATATTCCATTTTCAAGCCTTCGTCAAGGTGATGGCGTAAGAATATCATTGCTTTGGCACGGTCTTGGTTTGATGCTTGATTTTTGTCCTTGATAGTACCTGCCAGACCCATCTCATCAAGATGAATTTCAGCATCAAGCAACCAAGACATATAGCATTTGTCCGATATATCCATGTTTACAAATTCAAGTTTAGAAAGATTTGACATTATTTAGAAAAAGAAAGTTCGTACTTCTGATACTTTCAAAGTATTTGCTCGAGATGGTAAAGTCTCGTGCTGATAACGTGTTATAAATAAAGAGTGTAAAGTAAAGACAAGTATAGAGAGAAACTGATATATTATTCAAATTTCAAACTAATCTTCGTAATGAACTGAAATTTCCTCTATTTATATAAGAAAGCAAGGTGCCGTGTAAGTTGCTTCTGCAAGCTGCTACTATACCAGATATAGATAATCTTCTACGGGAGGTAATGTTTATCCGTAACGGAGTACCAACAGGTTAAGCTCATTGTACCAGATGTGAATAATCTTCTATTGGGGGTGATGTTTATTCATAACGGGGTACCGAAAGGATAAGCTCATTTGTACCAGATATGGATAATTTTCTACCGGTTGTGATGTTTATTTATAATAGGGTACCGAAAGGATAAACTCATTGTACCAGATATAGATAATCTTCTACCGGAGGTGATGTTTATCCATAACGGGGTATTAAAAAGATAAGCTCGGAGACTTATTTCCAATAGAGTACTAAATAGATAAATATATTTACGGCGAAATCTTATATAGATAAAATTTTCAGGAAGCTTGTTTACAATCTAGTACTAAATGAAAATCATAGTATAATATATTTATAACAAAGTGTGCTTTTTTCAAAAAACAATTTGTGAGGTAAATTATAAAAGAGAGACATTTATGATCGCAAAATGCTACACAGGCCTTCTATTCCCGAAAGTCTCTATTTCAGTCCCTAATTTCCCAAAACACCGTCCTTAATTTTCTCCAGAAGTTAAAACCCTACCCTACTAGGGTTTTGTTCTCACCAATTTCAATTTCATAATTTGATAATGGAAGAAGCAAAAGAGAGAGAGAAGCTGACACTGGTGACCCGAAAATCCTGTTTCGGACTACCCACTTCTTGCCCCAATTGTTTACCCGTTTATCTTTATCTCAAATTTTCCAAAACCCCATTTGATTTGGCTTTCAATCTCATTAACCCCGATTCTGGTACTTCTCTTTTCCCTTTCTTCTTAATTATCAAAGTTTTATTTTAGTATGTTTTTATTTTGGCTATTTTGGTAGTTGTTGGTACTACCTTCGTCCCATTTTAGGTGATGCACTTTGACTAGACATGGAGTTTAAGAAAAAAACAAACTTGTGGTATATATAGATATAGATATTTGTGCGACTATAAATCATCTCATTAAAGAAAATGTGAAGTTTAAAATTAAATTATTTCTAAATATAGAAAGGTATTATGTGTGATTTCTTCCCATCTGCCCAGTTCTTGGTGGACATAGTTACCCTAGTGGACGGTATAGATACCGGAATTAGTGAGGTTGCACATGCTGGTTCGGACACTACCGTCATTTAAAAAATAAGAAATGTATTATTCTTGTTGGGATGGTTTAAAAGGAATGTGCATCGCATAAATTGCGACCTAGGGAGTAATAATTACTTTATGCTAAGAAAATTTAAATGTTATTTTGTAATTTGTCAAAATTTTATTGTCATTTTCTTGCTCTAGATGGTCATGTGCCTACATTAGCTAATGATGTGGTGGAATATTATTGGTGAAAGAGGGCAATGTTCATATTGTTAGAACTCTAATATCTGCACCAAATGATCATGTACTTTTTAAGAAAAATAAATGATAATTCATATTCCTTCACTCAAGCAGTGTTCGACTATTGATTGCTTATGCTGCTTTAGATGAGTCAAAGTTTTAGTTAAAGTGGCAGTCTGAAGTTGGCCTGGCTTAGTTTTTTCGAGTACGGTCATTATTTTGTTGATGAGCAAAGAAATTTTTCTTGTCCAGTGGGATGTGTGGATTGGGTGCATGTCACAAATTCGAGCTGTATTACTGACACGAAATCAGGTATCTCGGTAGGAGCAGGGTATAAGAGTGGGCTCATACTCCTCCGAGATAGACCTAAATGACATCGAGGGAAACTGTCTTAAACGACTTACAGTTTCTCTATATTAATACGGAATTAATTAAGAATGAACACAATGGGCTTTGAAGGATCCATATAGGCGGTTGGCTCTATGGCTACTTGTTGTTGTAGAGAGTTTTTATTTGTGTTTGATACTTGTATGTCTGTATATGGATAAAAGCGAGAGTTGGAGACTATTTGGTTTTAAGAGCTCCTAATATCTACATGTTGTTAGGACTCTCTGAAAATATTGCTGGGTGCGTGTTGGATCCTTCGAAAGTAGTATATTTACTGGGAGGATCCGACACGGGTGAAACGACATTTTGGAGAGTCCGCGTAACATAGCCTAATATGCTTAAAAGTCAAAGATCACAAAATTGTTGAAGTATTAGAATGAAAAGGACCCGTACTTATCCAATAAAAAAAGGAATGAAAAGGACCCGATATAAGCAGAACACACTTAGAGAATTGATATAATGTACTCAACTGGGATTGAATTAGTCCCATATTTGCTATTGGAAAAAAAGAGTTGTATTCCTTCTATCTTCCGATCGATGAGATTTAGATAATTAAGTAAAGTAGATCAAATTCATGGACAATTTGGCAGTAAGATCAGCGTAGGTTTTAGTTAGAGCTGCTAAATATTCAGATCTGTCTTTTTTTTTTTTTTTGGGTTCCTAGATGGTAAATTTACTGTGGTCTAGCTCAACTCTTCATTTGAGTTGATTACTAGCTTGGAATAGTAGATTTCATGTCTTAAGTGATTCAAATACTCTCTGATATTAGAAAAAATAATTCCACATACCAATTGACGAGAATCTTGAATTAGAGAAGCTCTTTCACAACTACAGATGATGCTACATTTCTTCAAAAAAAAGACAATTAGGGATTCATTGGAACTCTCACATTTATTTGGAAGTTACTTATTTCGGATGGTAAAGCCCCCAGATGGTGCATTTTTTGAAACGAGGTCCTCGGTGACGCTGACATAAGACTCCTTATTCTTATTTCTATTTATTTTAATTTACATAATAAACCTAAACTAGAACTAAACTGAACTAACTGAAGCAAAGTTTATTGTTTTAGCAAAAATGGCTCTCTGGGTTCGTATCGATTGGTTGAAAGGTTTGAAAGAGAACGTTGTTTTGGGC
>AWOL01S0041060.1:55435-67440 GCA_000715115.1 Nicotiana otophora | reverse complement strand
GTGGTGAAAATACTGTAATACTATATATATATATATATATATATATATATATATATATATACACACACACACACACACACACACCCAACTACGCTTACTGTGGGGGTGCAGACTCCGGAGGGGCTCCTTCAGTCCAAGCGCTATAATAGCCAGATCCAGACATAAATAAATAAACATAACTATCACTCAGAATCTTCAGTCTCCTGGGCTCTCAATAACATGAAGAATCAACCCGACATGATGATATGAAGTATCAATGAATGACAACAGAGATTGGGATATGATATGCAAGTGATAGATGTGACTGAGTACAAAAATTATAATTTAAACAATAATTCAACAACAATACGACCCATGTGGGTCCCAAAATATATCGGTGTGTAGTCTAAACATGATCTTTAATATGAGTCTCATCTCAATTTATCTAACACGTGGAGGATATGCGGATAATGTCATTTATTTAATTATGCAACTCCACAAAAATCAATTTAAGTCATAATTTCCATGATGCATGACCACACGCCCGTCACATAGCATGTGCGTCATCTCCAAATAATTCATACAACACGAGATTCAAGGATTTATACCCTCAGAACCAAGTTTAGAAGTGTTACTTACCTCAAAACCGCGTAATTTCTTACTCCGCTATGCCCTTGCCTCGTGAATTGGTCCCCAAACGTCCCGAATCTAGCCACAAGCAGTACAGTATAATCAATATAGCCTAAAGGAATTAATTTCATAAGAAAATATAAAATTATAGCCAAAAATTCAAAATCGGCTCAAACCCGGCCCCCGGGTCCACATCTCGAAATCCGACAAAAAACACAAAACCCAAAAGCTCATTCACTCACGAGTCTAACCATACCAATTTTACTCAAATCCGATAACAAAATCCTATTCAAAACCTCAAAATTCTAGTCCAAGAACTTTTCCTCATTTCCCCCAAACTTTCAACTCAAAATACTAATTAAATGATGAAAACAATGATATATTCGTGTATATTGACCAAATCCGAGTTAGAATCACTTACCCCGATATTTTTTCTTGAAAATCTCTCAAACATCGCCTTTTTTCAAGCTCCAATTTGTCAAAAATGGAAAATGGGACGAAACCCCCATTTTATAAATTAAAGTTTCTGTTCAGGCGCTGCCCTCGATTTCCTGACCTCGATTTCCTGACCTTGAATTTCAGCCTTCGATTTCCAGCCTTGATTTTTCCAGCCTTGATTTTTCTTTCCAGCCTCGATTTTTCCAGCCTCGATTTTTTTCCAGCCTCGATTTTCCAGCAGAAAAATTCCAGCAGCTGTTTAAGTCCAAATTTTGATCCATTAACCATCCGAAACTCACCCGAGGCCCTCGGGACCTCAATCAAATACACCAACAAATACTAAAACATCATACGAACTTAGTTGAAACCTCAAATCCCATAAAACAACGCTAAAACCACTAATCATACCCCAATTCAAGCTTAAGGAACTTAAGAATTTCTAACTTCTACATTCGATGCCGAAACCTATAAATCAATTCCGATTGACCTCAAATTTTACACACAAGTCATAAATGACATAAGAGATCTATGAAAATTTTCAGAACTGGATTCTGACCCCTATATCAATAAGTCAACTCCCCGATCAAACTTCTCAAAAATTCAACTTTAGCCATTTCAAGCCAAATTCCACTACGGACTTCCAGAATTTTTTCAGACATGATCCTAAGTCCAAAATCACCATACGGAGCTATATGAATCATTAAAACTCTATTCAGGGGTCGTTTACACATAAGTCAATATCCGATCACTATTTCAAGTTAAACTTTAAACCTTGGAACTAAGTGTTCCTATTCATTCCCAAAACCTCGCCGGAACCAAACTAATTACCCCGGCAAGTCACATAACAATTGTGAAGCATAAATTGAGCAGTAAATAGGGGAATGGGACTACAACTCTTAAAACAACTGGCCGGGTCGTTACATCCTCCCTATTTTAAACAAACATTCGTCCTCGAACGTGTTTAGAATTATACTTGGAGTTTTGAGAAGATAAGGATAACCGTTACGCATATCATGCTCGGTCTCACAAGTCGCCTCCTCAAACGGATGACCCCTCCACTGTACTTTTATCGTAGCAACGCTCTTCGATCTTAGCTTTCTAACATGTATGTCCAAAATGGCCACTGGCTCCTCAACATAAGATAGATCCTTATCCAACTGGACTGAGCTGAAGTCTAACACATGAGACGGATCGCCGTGATACTTTGGAACACTAGATGAACTGCAGAGAGGTTAGGTGGTAGTGCAAGTCTATAAGCCACCTCTCCAATTCTTTCAAGAATCTCAAAAGGCCCAATATATCTAGGGTTCAACTTGACCTTCTTCCCAAATCTCATAACACCCTTCATAGGCGAAACTCGGAGCAAGATCCGTTCACCAACCATGAATGCAACATCACAAACCTTCTGATCCACGTAATATTTCTGTCTAGATTGGGCTGTACGAAGTCGATCCTAAATCAATTTAACCTTTTCCAAAGCATCCTGAACCAGGTCTGTTCCCAATAGTCTAGCCTCTCCCGGTTCGAACCAATCCACTAGAGACCGGCACCGCCTCCCATATAAGGCCTCATACGGAGCCATCTGAATGCTCGATTGGTAGCTGTTATTGTAAGCAAATTCCGCAAGTGGCAAGAACTGATCCTAAGCACCCCAAAATTCCATCACACACGCACGAAGCATATCCTCCAATATCTAGATAGTGCGCTCGGAATGTCTGTCTGTTTGAGGGTGAAATGCTGTACTCAACTCCACACGAGTAACCAACTCTCGTTGTACGACTCTCCAGAACTGTGATGTAAACTACGTACCCTGATCAAAGATGATAGATACCGGTACACCATGATTCCTGACAATCTCGCGAATGTAAACCTGAGCCAGCTGCTCCGAAGAGTAAGTAGTAACCACGAGAATGAAATGGGCTGACTTGGTCAACCGATCTAAAATCACCCAAACAATATCAAACTTTCTCAAAGTCCATGGGAGCCTAACTACAAAGTTCATGGTAATACGTTCCCACTTCCACTCCGGAATTTCAAGTCTCTGAAGCAATCCGCCCGGTCTCTGATGCTCATACTTCACCTGTTGACAATTTAAACACCGAGCTGCAAACCCAACTATATATTTCTTCATTCGCCTCCACCAATAGTGCTGCCTCAAATCCTGATACATCTTCGCGACACCTGGATGAATGGAGTACCGCGAACTGTAAGCCTCCTGGAGAATCAACTCAGGCAAACCATCTACATTAGTCACATATAGCCTACCCTGCATCCGTAATATACCGTCATCTCCAATAATTACTTCCTTGGCATCACCGTGCTGAACCGTGTCCTTAAGGACAAGCAGACGAGGGTCATCATACTAACATTTTCTGATGCGATCATAAAGAGAAGACTGAGAAACTACACAAGCCAAAACTCGGCTCGGCTCAGAAATATCCAATCTGATAAACTGGTTGGCGAAGGCCTGAACATCCAAGGCTAAAGGCCTCTCTGCTACCGGTAAGTATGCTAAGCTGCCTAAACTCTCCGCCTTATGACTCAAGACATCGGCCACCACATTGGCCTTTTCGGAATGATAGAGAATGGTGATATCATAATCCTTAAGCAACTCCAACCACGTTCGTTGTCGCAAATTAAGATCTTTTTTGTTTTAACAAATGTTGTAGACTCCGGTGATCGGTATAAACCTCATAATGGACACTGTACAAATAATGTCGCCAAATCTTCAAGGCATGAACAATAGCTGCTAACTCAAGGTCGTGGACCAGATAATTCTTCTCATATACCTTTAACTGCCTGGACGCATAGGCAATCACCCTACCGTCTTGCATCAGCACTGCACCAAGACCAATACGCGACGCATCACAATACATAGTATAAGACCCTGAACCTGTAGGCAACACCAATATTGGGGTTGTAGTCAAAGCTGTCTTGAGCTTCTGAAAGCTCTCTTCATACTCATCCGCCCACCTGAACGGAGCAACTTTCTAGGTCAATTTCGTCATAGGCACCGCAATAGACGAGAAATCCTCTACGAAGCGATGATAATAACCGGCCAAGCCGAGAAAACTCAGAATCTTAGTAGTTGAAGATATCCTGGGCCAACTCTGAACTGCCTCTATCTTCTTCAGATCCACCTTAATTCCTTCACTGGATACTATGTGTCCCAAAAATACCACCGAACTAAGCCAAAACTCACACTTAGAGAATTTGTCATAAAGTCTCTCCTCTCTCAGCCTCTGTAATACAAAACCCAAGTGTTATACATGCTCCTTCTGGCTACGTGAGTACACCAGGATATTGTCAATAAATACTACGACAAATGAATCAAGATATGGATGGAATACACTACTCATCAAGTGCATAAATGCTGCTAGGGCATTGGTCAGCCCAAAAGACATCACGAGAAATTCACAGTGGCCATAACGAGTCCTGAATGCCGTCTTTAGAATATCCGAATCCCGAATTTTCAACTGGTGATACCTAGATCTCAAATCAATTTTGGAGATACCCTCGCTCCTTGGAGCTGGTCAAATAAGTCATCAATACGCGGCAAAGGATATTTATTCTTGATTGTAACCTTGTTCAGTTACCTGTAATTAATTCACATCCATATAGTACCATCTTTCTTTTTTACAAACAAAATCGGTGTACCCCAAGATGACACACTAGGCCTAATAAACCCCTTATCAAGGAGTTCCTGAAGTCGATCTTTCAACTTAGCTGGTGCCATACAATATGGAGGAATAGAAATGGGCTGAGTGCTCGGTACCAAGTTAATAGCGAAATCAATATCTATGTCGGGTGGCATACCCGACAGGTCTGCAGAAAATACATCCGAAAAGTCTCGCACTACCGGTACTGAATCAACAGGAGGAGTATCTGTATCAACATCTCTCACAAAGGCCAAATATGACAAACACCCTTTCCCAACCATACGTTGGGCCTTCAAATAAGAAATTACCCTGCTGGGAACATAATCTAGAGAACCTCTCCATTCGACCTTCGGTAACCCCGACATCACCAACGTCACGATTTTTGTGTGACAGTCTAGAATAGTATGACATGGAGACAATCAATCCATAACCAGGATTACATCAAAATCAATCATACTGAGCAATAAGAGATCAACTCTAGTCTCTAGTCCCCCAATAATTACCACACACGATTGATATACACGGTCCACACTAATAGTATGACCCATCGGCGTAGATACACGAACAGGTAAAACTAAGGACTCACGGGGCATATCCAGGTAATGAGTAAAATACGATGATACATATGATTAAGTGGAACCAAGGTCAAATAATATTGAAGCATCCTTGTGGCACACTGAGACAATACATGTGATCATTGCATCCAAAGCAACAACATCTGGTATGACAGGAAAAACATAGAATCGAGCCTGACCACCACCTGACTGAGCCTCACCCCGAGCTGGCTGGGCAGGTGGTGGAGCTACTGGTGCAGAAGTCGTAACATGACTCCTCTACTGAACTAGACCTCGCATAAGGCGGGGACAATATCTCTTTATGTGGCCCAAGTAGGGGTGGACATTCGGTACTTCGGTTCGGTATTTAAGAATTTTGGTTCGGTATTTCGGTATTCGGTTTATCGATTATGTATACCAAATACCGTACCGAAATATTTCGGTACGGTTCGGTATTTCTTATTGTGGTTCGATACGATTTCGGTTTAAACCAAATCTTCACTATCTCCCTCACTCCATTAACTAATGTAATCCATGTTGATCATTGTGCTAACACATGACTATTTTCTTTTTAACGCAGGATTACTTCATTAGGAGTCTATCAAAAACATTACTACTGGATCTCATATAGCAAAGCCAAGTAGATTACAGTGGGACTACAGTTTATATTTCAGAAGTTGTCGTAGCTTTTTCAAATAAATTGTCATGCTATGTTATGAGGTTTCTGCCTATTCAAATCTGTAGCTTTTCGGGTTGACTGTCTGTACACTTTCATCTCTGCTTCAAGATTTCTAGAAGTTCTTAATCTGCTTGGTGGAAACTTGCTAAAGCCTAAGGGTAAGGAATTAGGGAATTAGGGATTTTTGAATTTTTGGGGTGTGGGCTTAAGGTTATTGGGCTAAAAAATAAAAATAAAGTTGGGCTTGGACTAAACTATTTCAGTATTTCGGTATACTAAAATACCGAAATATCAAAAACCCAATACCGTATACCGAACCGAATTACCAAAATTTCTGTACCGAAATAAATCGAAATACTAAAAAACCCGAAACCGAAATACCAAATTAATTCGGTTTGGTTCGAAATTCGATTTTTTGGATTTTATGCCCTCCCCTAGGCCCAAGTCTCCACACTCAAAACAACCCCTCTCTGAAAAGTCTAGTAAGTTCTGAGGCGGACCTCGAGACCTAGAATAACTACCAGAAGAATCTGGTACAAATGATCCCTGAACTGAAGGAGCACAGGGCATACTCTGAGCTGGAAGTGCACTGAGAGATGACTGACCCTGATGAGAACTGTATGAACCATGGCTGGATGATGCACCACGGTGAACTGGACGAATCGTTTGAGCGTGTCTGTAAGGACGACCCTTGTTGTGGTAGGACTGCCCTTCAGAAGGTACCCCACCAGAACCGCCCAAATCTCGAGGCCTCTTGGCCTCCCTCTAACCACGCTCCTGGCTACAGACCACCTCTATCTGCCGAGCAATGTAAACCACCTCATCAAAAGTGGAACCAGATACCCTCTCCCTAGTCATAAGTAACCGCAACTGATATGTGAGGCCATCAATAAACATCCTAATCCTCTCCCTATCAGTGGGAGCCAACCAAACTGCGTGACGAGCCAACTCTGAAAATCTCATCTCGTACTGCGTCACAGATATGCCATCCTGACGTAACTACTCAAACTGCCTGCGCAGCTCCTCTCTGCGAGACTGCGGCACAAACTTCTCCAAAAATAGAACGGAGAACTCCTTCCATGAAAATGGTACTGCACCGACCGGTCTGCGCCTCTAATAAGCCTCCCACCATCTGAAAGCAGCCCCAGAAAACTGAAAAGTAGTGAACGAGACCCCACTGGTCTCCAGAATACCTGTTGTCCTAAGAATCCACTGGAACTTATCTAGAAAATTCTAAGCATCCTCTGACTCAGCACCGCTAAATGATGGAGATCGAAGCCTCCCAAATCTCTCAAGTCTCCTCTGCTCATCATCTGCCATAACGGGGACTACCGGGGCCTGAGCAGTTGCAACTGGCTGGACTGGTAGTGCCCTCAGTATTTGAAGTCCCTGCACTACCTGATCCGGGGTACGGGCAACAGGGGTATGAGTACCTCCCTCGGCCTGAGAAGTGGCAGGTGAGGCCTGAGCCGAAACCACCTGAGCAAGGCTAGTGCAAATTGTCAATATTTGGGCCAGAGCCTCCTGAAGTCCTGGAATCACAATGGGCACAGCTGGTGCCTGAGCTGGTCTAGTCGGCTCAGCTATATCTGGAATCTGCTCCTGAGCTGGAGCAACTGGTGGTGCTACAGGTGCTGCTCCAACTGCTGTACTAGCTACACCTCGACCTCTACCTCGGCCGCGACCTCTACCATGACCCTGGCCTCTTGCAGCCTTAACTGGTGGCACTGGTGGCTGACTGTCCCATCCATTAGTACGTGTCCTCACCATCTGAGAGAGAGTAGAATAACAAAAATTTAGTTTTTCCGGAATCAACAAATTTGCAAGAAGGAGAAATATTCCTAACGGTTCGACAACCTCTCGAAGATAAGTACAGACGTCTCCTTACCGATCTACAAAACTCTACTAAACCTGCTCATGACTCGTGAGACCTATGTAACCTAGGCTCTAGTACCAACTTGTCACGACCCAAAATCTCACATGTCGTGATGTTGCCTATCTCGATATTAGGCAAATCGATAATCTCAATAAACCATCATATCTTTTAAGTTTGAAAACATAATAATTAAATTGAGAGGAAGAAATCTCACAAATATATATATATATATACATACACTCCCAAAACCCGGTGTCACTGAGTACATGAGCATCTAATATGAATATAAAGTCTGACTGACAAAACAATGTCTGAAAGTATAGAACAATATGATAACTGAAAGAAAGAGAGTCAAGGTCAGCGGACTCCAGACAACTACCTTGATAGTCTCCAACTGATAGCACTCTGAGATCTAATGGTCGCCGTGTCCGAAAGCACCTGGATCTGCACATGAGGTGCAGAGTGTAGTATGATTACAACCAACTCAATAAGTAACAAGACTAACCTCTGGGCTGAAAGTAGTGACGAGCTCCGCAGGTACAGTCCAGTATAAATAATAATAATACAGAAATGTAGGCATGCTTTCAAGTTCAACAATTGCTTTCAGTACAAATAAAGCAGATCAATTCTGAACAATACGAGGAATATAACATCTCTATATCTACATGCCAATGTACATACTGTATGTGATGTACCTTAGTGAAAACTCTGTATACTCACAATCTAAAATACTCAATCATTCAGTACTGTATATGGACAATCCAGCCCAGGGAAGATCCATCCCAAATATATGTATATCCATCAACTAACAGTCAGTCACTCAGTAATGTATAAGGCCAATCCAGCCCAGGGGAAGATCCATCCCCGAATGTCAATGAATGTCTAGGAAAAATTCATCCCTCAATATAAATGCTTCGGGCAAGATCCATGCCCAGGGAAGATCCATCCCTTAATATATATATCTATGGCAAGATCCATGCCCAGGGAATATCCATCCCATAAATATATATATATATACACACACACACCCCCAACTACGCTCACTGTGGGGGTGCAGACTCCGGAGGGGCTCCTTCAGCCCAAGCGCTATAATAGCCAGATCCAGGCATAAATAAATAAATATAACTATCACTCAGAATCTCCCGTCTCTCGGGCTCTCAATAACATAAAGAATCAACCTGACATGATGATATGAAGTATCAATGAATGACAATAGAGACTGAGATATGATATGCAAGTGATAGATGTGACTGAGTACAGAAATTGTAATTTAAACAATAATTCAACAACAATACGACCCATGTGGGTCCTAAAATATATCGGTGTGTAGCCTAAACATGATCTTTAATATGAGGTTCAGCTCAATTTATCTAACACGTGGAGGATATGCGGATAATGTCATTTATTTAATTATGCAACTCCACGGAAATCAATTTAAGTCACAGTTTCCATGATGCACGCCCACACGCTCGTCACCTAGCATGTGCGTCATCTCCAAACAATTCATACAACATGAGATTCAGGGATTTATACCCCCCAAAACCAAGTTTAGAAGTGTTACTTACCTCAAAATCACGTAATTGCTTACTCCTCTATGCCCCTGCCTTGTGAATTGGTCCCCAAACGTCCTGAATCTTGCCACAAGCAGTACAATACAATCAGTATAGGCTAAAGGAATCAATTCCACAAGAAAATATAAAATTATAGCCAAATATCCAAAATCGGCTCAAACCCGACCCCCTAGCCCACGTCTCGAAATCCAATAAAAGTCACAAAACCCGAAAGCCCATTCACTCACGAGTCTAACCATACCAATTTTACTCAAATAGGATAACAAAATCCCATTCAAAACCTCAAAATTCTAATCCAAGAACTCTTCCTCATTTTTCCCAAATTTCCATCTCAAAACACTAATTAAATGATGAAAACAATGATATATTCATGTATATTGACCAAATACGAGTTAGAATCACTTACCCTGATGTTTTTCCTTGAAAATCTCTCAAAACTCTTCTCTTCTCAAGCTCCAATTTGTCAAAAATGGAAAATGGGACGAAGCCCCCGTTTTGTAACTTAAAGTTTCTGTCTAGGCGCTGCCCTCGATTTCCTGACCTCGATTTTCTAACCTCGATTTCCAACCTTCGATTTCCAGCCTCGATTTTTCCAGCCTCAGTTTTTCCAGCCTCAATTTGTTTTTTCCAGCCTCGATTTTTCTAGCCTCGATTTTTTTCCAGCCTCGATTTTCCAGCAGAAAAATTCCAACAGAAAAATTCCAGCAGCTATTTAAGTCCAAATTTTGATCCGTTAATCATCCGAAACTCATCCGAGGCCCTCGGGACCTCAACCAAATACACCAACAAGTACTAAAATATTATACGAACTTAGTTGAAACCTCAAATCCCATAAAACAACGCTAAAACCACAAATCATATCCCAATTCAAGCTTAAGGAACTTAAGAATTTCTAACTTCTACATTCGAAGCCGAAACCTATCAAATCAATTCCGATTGACCTCAAATTTTGTACACAAGTCATAAATGACATAACGGATCTATGAAAATTTTAAGAACTGGATTCCAACTCCGATATCAAAAAGTAAACTCCCCGGTCAATTTTCTAAAAATTTAACTTTCGCCATTTCAAGCCAAATTCCACTACAGACTTTCAAAAATTTTTCCGGGCACGGTCCTAAGTCCAAAATCACCATACAGAGCTATTGGAATCATCAAAACTCTATTCAGGGCACATAAATCGATATCCGGTCACTATTTCAACTTAAACTTTAGACCTTGGAACTAAGTATTCCAATTCATTCCTAAAACCTCACCGGACCCAAACTAATCATCTTGGCAAGTCACATAATAACTGTGAAGCATAAATTGAGCAGTAAATAGGAAAATAGGACTACAACTCTCAAAACGACTGGTCGGGTCGTTACACTTAATTATTTTTCTTTATTTTCCATTCATTCATGCAATTGATTCGTTGTAGTTTTTGTTGCCAAAAATATGACTTTTTATAGTTTTTTAATATTAAGTCATTTATTGCAAAATATTAACTCAAAAAGATATTGCTATAGGATTTATCCCTTGATTTCCGAATCTATAAAAGACTAGAAGATTCAATTTTTAAATTTGTGTTGTTTGACAAATATTTGAAAAACATGATAAAAGCATATAATAAATATCGGGTCATTTGTGCCCAATGAGAATTTTGGTAAATTTGCAACAAACAATATATGTTGGTATTCAAATTGGTTATAGCATTCTTGTGAGATGCAAAGGAAGAAGTTGTGGGTTGATCAAATCGGTATTAATTGTAATTATATTTTTCATAAATATTTTATTTTAGAGTTTTATTTGATGAGTGTTTGCATTAAGTTTTATTTATAAATCGACACACTGTTTAATATAGTTAATATAATTTTTAAAATAGTGTATTTATTGATTTGGATACACACGTAAAGCGCGTACCCTAAGACTAGTTTATTAAAAACATGGGACAGTTGCACGTTTATTTCTTCTCATTACTGAACTAGATTAATTAAATATCTTAGGTTAAAACAAAGTATTTCTTTTATGTGGTTTCTTTCATGTTCTTGCCTTTGTTTTAAGCAATACATTCGAGAAAGTTGACTTCACAATTTATTGATGATAACGATGATTATACTATAATGATCTTGCTTTAACTTTCAAACTTGATTCTTTTAATTGCTTGGCTATATATGTAATGAATCCGAGTCAATTGACTTCAACATTTTCCCCAAAATAAACTGCTGATTTGCTTATATTCAAAATATCACCATTTTATTTTATTAAGGAGTGTTCTTTCGTGTCTTGACAGACCTTATATTCCATTTCTCTAGTCCTGATCTCCTGGTGAGAAGGAGAATTGTTAAATAAGGGTGTATTAAAATTCGAATGAGTCTATCTTCCTTTTCTAACAAGGAAAAAAAAAATTCAAAAATTCTTTAATAATGGACAGAGAGTGGAAAAAACAAAATAAAAAAGATGTCTTTCCTTACCGAAATATCATTCGTTCTTTTGCCCTTTAAAAATAGATTTCACACTTATGTACCTAAACATGTTTAGATACTTAATTTAATTTTTCGACACCTTTTTGTAATTTTTCTGAATTTCTTCAATGTTTCGAACACACTTTATATATATATATATATATATATATATATA
>AWOL01S0041060.1:41637-53328 GCA_000715115.1 Nicotiana otophora | reverse complement strand
TATATATATATATATATATATATGACGGCAAGGGTTAAAGTAAACTAAGAAACCACCGATGAAAGAGAGGAGGACCATTTCTTCTTCTCAGTTCATGGTGCAGAATTGCTGCTACCAAAACTCTCCTTTCAAAAAATTCGTAACAAGTAAATGGCCAAAATGCATAGCAAATTTGAGATTCTAACTAAAGTCTCCACCTTTCATTCTTTAGCACAAAAAAGTAAGTAAACGCATAGATCACAGCTCGCATCTTTTGGAAATTGGATTACATAAACATCAAGCTATATTTCGGCGATTAAAGATTCAACCTTTAATTAACTTTATTTTTCATATCTTTTACAAGTTTACAAGATATGGAAAATATCTTGTCCACTTTCACTCCTATATCCATACTTAAAAAACTATATAAGATTTTTTCCTGATAAAATAGTAATTTAAGTTATTTTCTTAATATGTACTTTGAAATAGTCATTTTTATTTCTATAATCTATAATATAGCCTGTCTCAGCCCCATATAAAGAAAGGAGAATCAACTCCAACAAAAGGGGATGATAATATAGTTGACCATCAATGTAGTATATAGTAATAATTTTACCATGATCAAATAAATAAAGGATACAACTATTCACTCAATCATTCCGGCAATTCTAGCCTTCCATTCCAACTGAAATATCAATAAATATTTTCTCTTACTACAGAAAATATAGACAAAGCACAATATTGAAAGTTAAAATAAAAGCACACCCAAAAAAGAAATAACTTCTCATTTTAGAGAGTGATCAACTACTATTCAAATGTAGGGGTGGCAAATGGGCTGTATTTGGGCTGGTCAAGATGTACCAACTCATTAAATGAGTCATTGCCTAACCCTGCCCTAAGTTCACTTGAGTTAAGATGTGCTGAGTCAAGATGGGCTAAATAATAGGTTGTAACCTAACCCGCCCAAATTGACCCAAATCTTTGTAATATTCTCAACAGTTAAACAAGCATATATAAAAATTATCTTATGTTTTGGTATAAACGTCAATTCATGCCAAATGATTTCTTTCCTCAATTTGAATTCAGAATTTTATTTGATAGTTCTTCATCTTATAATACTAACAGATCAGAATAATAAAAAAGTAGTAAAATTAGATACCTAAAAAATTATCACAATCCAAAAACCCACCGTAGGCGTTGTGATGACACATACTCTCTAAGACTAGGTAAGCGGATTACTAACAACGATTAGGCAAATTTTTAACAATGCTAATTTGAAACAGAGTCTAATATGAATACTGAAACAAAAGCGTAATAAGCCTACGCGACAATAATCATAACAACCTCTCAAGATTTGGTAATACAGAGTCACGAACTCTAGCTAAGTACATGGAAAGATCTCAAAGATCAAAATATAATACTGTTCAAATAACAAGCTGAAACTACAATGAAAGGAAAGAACTCCAAGAGACTGCTACGACCAAGCAACTCTACCTTGAATCCTCGCGACCAATACGCTAACTCTGTCCGAGTCCGATATCTCCAATACCTAGAAGTACAGTATGAGTATGCCACGGTAGGTACCCAGTAGGTATCAAGACTAGCCTCGGTGGAGTAGTAATGAGGTAGAAGTCAAGACACTCACTAGACAAAATAACATGTGCAATATAGAAGTATAAAGCTAATAATGAAAGCAAAAAATAGTAAATGGAAACAAGAAGCAACAGGTGATATAAAAAGTAAAGCAATAAGAACACCGTGAAGTATCGTTAAAACCAAATAAGGAATACAAAGGACAAACAATTAATCAAGCCGTTCTAACACAAGTTTCACAACGAAATAACTATGTGATACCTCATCTCATAATCACAAGTCACGGGTCTCAATCCACCATCTTATGCTCACGTCACCTTGTGCCCACATTTCAAATCACAACAGCACGGACAACTCACGTGCCAATATCTCAATCCGCCCGGCATGATCAAGGGCTCACATTCTCAATCTTCCCGGCGTGGTCACAATCTCAATATCCACATGAAAACCGATAATACAAAAACACATGAGCATGATTAATAAATGTCAAGTTTCATACTCTTGAGCTAGTATAAGTGGCATGCTACAGTGTATGCTTGTGCGAGTGTTCTACTGTAGTCTAAGTCAATAAGTAATATCAAAGACATCGAGTAGCTCATCGAAGCAACACAATAAATCACATAAGGTGTATGACATACACAAGGAAAAACACACAATCACATGAAAATCACTAACACAATGTCCCCAAGCCATCACACATCATCCCTAACATTGCAACCCTTATCTCTCCGATAGCCACCCGTATCACTCCGCCCTGACAATATCATTAGGCACCCATATCTAGGGGTGGCATATATCGGTCAGAACCGAAGAAACCGACCGAACCGAAAATATTTTTATTTCGGTTTCGATTATTCAATTTTTTCGGTCGGTTTCAGTTTAAAATTTTAAAATTTCAGTTATTCGGTTCGGTCGTCGGTTATTGATTTATTTGGTTCGGTTAATCAAAAAACCGAATTATTAGCAAATAAAGTCTTTAAGCTATATGTATATTGTCTAAGCCCATAGGTAATAATATTAGGCCCAATGTTAAGTGAATGAATTGGACATCTTAGTTAGACATCACTATTAGATTTTTACAACAAAAACCTTAATAACATTATCTCTATCTCTCATTCTTGAGAGAAACAAGGATCAACCGCCCCACCCCCTTTGTAAATCCACTCAAGCTCTCATTTCTTGAGAGATGGCCACTGCTGCTTTACTTCACAGCCTCATCAGTGAATGGCTATCGGCGATTTATTGAGCTTTGTATTTGGTTGATGTTCCGATGATTAGTGTTGTTGAAGCAACGCCTCCTAACATTGATGTCATCTGGTTGTTCTTGTTGTTTTCACGCCGAAAAAGACGCAGATCTCGCCGGAAGTGACCTTTTCTGTTGAATCTCTATGACCTACTATTCTTTGTTATTGTGTTATAATTTTTCCAGTGACCTTGCTAAAACCTGAAGAACTCTGGCACCCCTGTTGTTTGTTCAGATTTATAATTTATCACATTCAAGCAGCACAAGAAGTCTGAAATTTCGCAAAAACTAACAAATTCGCCAGTTCAATTTTTACATAGAAAGAGCCCAATATGATAATATTCAAACCGAAAATCGATTCGAAATAAACCGAACTAAAATTGGAAAACCGAACTGAACCGAACTTATTTCAGTTCGGTTTTGGTTACTACTTTTACTAAACCGAAAACCAAATAACCGAACCGAATTTCTTCAACCGAACCGAACCGACCGTACGCCCACCCCTACCCGTATCACTCCGTATAATAGCCACCCGTATCGCTCCACCCGGACAATAACACAATAGCCACCTGTATCACTCCGTACATTCAACAACAGTGAGATGCCACCCTTATACCCCGCATAACAACAATGGTGAAATACCACCCTTATACTCCGCATAACAACAACCAATCACACAACAATTCACTTGTGCTATCATCACAACAATACGACATATCAATTCGTTTCACAAGTGCCTATAGGCCACATCCTTTCCAAAGATCCAAAAATATTAATATTTCCACAACAAATAGCCCACGGCTCAACACAATGTGTATAGAATCTCAATAATAACAAAATAAATTAGAAAGTATCTCAATAAGGAACAACACCGCCTTTAAACACAACTTTAATTAAAATAGATTAATCACTTTCAATAACCTCAATCCCAATTAATTGTTTAAGGATAAACTCAATAGTAAAAGCGTTTCAATGAAATGGCAAACATCAGATTCTAGTGTATGAATAGGCTAACAATGAAAGAGATGGCACGAACTAGCACTACGTCTAAATGCATGAGAATAACCCGACAACAAAAGGATATCATGTAACAACAATTTCAATTAAGAGTAACTCCACAATAACAGAAATAACATAATGATAAAAGTGATAATTTCAGATAAAGCATATAAGAGCAGACTTGACAAGTAAAGAATGTGACATGTAACGACAACTTCAAATAAAGCATGTGATAGTAGACATGAGGAATAAAAAATATAACATGTGCTAACAATTCCAAATAAGTACATAAAAGAAACCTAAGAGTCTAACCGGTCAATTTTCCACATATAAGCCCGAGTACGTACTCGTCACCTCGCGTACACGGCTTTGACATGACACAAATAGCACAAATGACTCAAATCCTAAGGGGTAGTTCCCCCTACAAAGTAAGACAAGATACTTATCTCAAAGAAGCTAAACCGATACTCTAAAATGACCTTCTCGTGTGAAAAACCTCCGGACGACTCAAATCTATCCAAAATAACTTAATATCGTAAATAAAAATCATAGGAAACAATTTCTGATAATAAAGCTTTGATCTTTAATGAAAACTAAAAAGTCAACCCAAAAAGTCAACCCCGAGCTCGCACCTCAGAACCCAACAAAATTCATAAAATCCGAATATTCATTCCGATACGAGTCCAACCATACCAAAACTATCCAATTCCTACATCAAATCGGCCTTCAAATCCTCATTTTATATTTTTGAAAGTTTATACAAAAATTCTTATTTTCTCCCATTCAAATTACTAATTTAATGTTAAAAATAAAGACTGAATCACGAAATATAATTAAATTCGAATAAAGAACACTTACCCCAATCCAAAGTGTGAAAATCTCCTTCAAAATCGCCCAAATTCGAGTTCCATAGCTCAAAAATGATAAAATGACCAAGATCTTCGAAATAGAGTACTTTAAACACTGCGCCAGAGGTACCCTTTGTGATTGCGTTCACCAACCTCATGATCGCGATTCAAAAATTTTCCAGCATAAAGTTTACCCTTCGCGGTCGTGGCCATTTCTACGCGATCGCGATGAACAAATTCCCATTACCCTTCCCAAACATTTCTCAGATAATCTGTAGCATAACTATCATAACTCTTTGTATAAAACTCCAAATGACAAACAGTTTAATCTTTGGAAAACTAGACTCAAAGAGCTACAACTTTTATTTTTGGATCATCTCCAAATTCCTTATAGATTGCACGATATAAGCTTCCAAAGTCGGGTCAATGACAATAAAATTTCCTCTACGTGATCGCGAAAAGGCTTCCGCAATCGCGATTCGCAGTGCCCAAACAACAAATTTTCTCCTCGTGAATGTGACCCAAAGTCCGCGATCGTGATGCATACCCCTGTGGAAAAAAACCAGCAGTTAAAAATGGCATAGAAATGGTCCGAAACCACCCAAAACTCACCCGAGCCATTCGTTTCTCCATCCAAACATACCAACAAGTTCCGTAACATACGCTCTCTCTCAAACCCAGCCAAAGGAGACAAGACTTGCTACACTAGTAGGGTTTGTGGTGGTGCCTATATCTTTCTAGGCTCCTGGTGATGGCGGTAGCTGTGGGAGGTGAGGGCTCTACCAACTATGAATCACATCTCAAATCGAACTTAATGAACTTTCAACTTCTACAACTCGCGCCGAATCATATCAAATCAACCCGGAATAACCTCAAATTTTGCATGCAAGTCCCATATGACATAACAGAGCTATTCAAACTCTCGGAATCGCAATTCGAGCCCGATATTAACAGATTCAACTCCTGGTCAAACCTCTCACCTTCCAAACCTTCAACTTCTAATTTTTGCCAAAATACATCAAATCAACCTACGGACCTCCAAATCCAAATCCGGACATACGTCTAAGTCCAAAATCACCATACAAAGACATTGGAATCGTCAAACACCATTACAGAGTCGTCTACACAAAAGTCAAACTCTGGTAAACTCTATTGTTTAAGCTTCTAAGATAAGAATCATCCTTCCAAATCAATTACGAATCATCCGAAAACCAAACTTGACCACACACGCAAGTCATAATACATACCACGAAGCTACTTGAGACCTTAAGCCACTGAACGGGATACTAGTTCTCAAAATGACCGGTCAGGTCATTACATTCTCCCCCTCTTAAACAAACGTTCATCCTCGAACGTGCCAAGAACCATATCGACGTCATCAAATCACCGAATGTACTCACCATACATATACTTGTGGGTGATATCACGTCACCCCAATCCACATAGGCCCGACAACACCATCTCAACTGAAAATTATTCCTTCCACCCATATTGATAAGCCTTAGAACCAAATTTTTCTCTATCCGAATCTTCCCAAAGACCCGATTCATGCATAAACATATTGTATCAACCTCATCCAGTTGTCACAACTCATGCATACGCCCACAAGGTATGACCACCCGACGTAATACATCGCCCATATGCCCATAACAACATCTCTGACCACCATAGCTTCCCATAATCAAATCCAACACCGACAATTAACCTCATACCAGCTAGAACCTTGTTCCAAACCCTCACAACACTGACAACGATGCTAGGAACATGAAGATCCCATAGCCATTCACTCAAATCAACAAGTCACATATAATGCCACCCGGGCACACACCTCGTAAGTTAAAACCCAATAAGCACAACGCGGATGTGACTGAATATGCAAAGAGAAACATATAAGAGAACTATCAAACAAGCCCGACAGGCATAACTCCCTATTAGTACCATACTACGAATCAATTCTACAAGGGAGAATCAAAATATATGAACTAACCAAAAGGATCTCATCTAATATAACCCTACCATGGCACGTAACCCGGTTCAAACATATCAAACCACATGAAAACGCGAGGATCCTATCCTCAGCTCTGAATCATAAGTAGAATACACATCATACCAACCAAACCCTTCCACTAATTCAATTCCGTGAAACACAATTACTATATATAATGAACTCTTCATACCGGTAGAGCATCTAAATCACAAATCGTAACCAAACCATCCAAAAATCACATCAAAACATACTGTAATGAGTAACTGAAGTCACTTCTAGTCTCATAGCTCTCAATAGTAAATGAAACAAAATGATAGACGATGGCTACCACTATAAAATCTCCCAACAGGGGTAAACACATAAGTAGAGTACAAAATCATGAAACTCGCCCATATGTGAAGCAAGATAGGAGGACTCACCGCGATATACAGAACCAAATCAAAATAAGAATGATTCTCCTCTATAACAAATCGAAACCATACCTGTAATGACACCATCTGGTGCAATGTCCTCAGCCCTACCATAGAAACCATATCAACTGGCCAGGCCTCCCCTTCTAGGGTGCTCTCTACCCGCCTGTCTTCCACCCCTAACTGGATGTGCAGGTGAAGTAGCAACTAGAATGGAACCTATATCCCGAGTGCTCTGATAAAATCCGCCCCTCTCAAGTATAGGACAATCTCTCATGATGTGCCTAGTATCACCACACTCATAACAGCCCCTCTGCTGGCGTGGCTACTCATACTAAGTCTATGCCGGATAATGGGAATAACTGCTGTAGGAACCCCATGCCGGTGGTGCACTAAAAGAACTAACTGGAGCACCACGAGTAGTTTGAAGTACGAGATGGACTGGTCGACTGCCCGAGCCTCCGCCATGATGTGTCATAACTGAAGAGTAGAATCAACTAAACCCTCAATAACCTTGAGACCTCTTGATCTCCTTATCCTCTCTCTCCTCACCCCGAATATGCTCTAACATCCTTGCAATCTCCGCCACCTACTGAAATGGAGTATCAGTCTGCAACTCCTGAGCCATACTGAATCTAAGATCATAACTGAGCCTTTCAATGAATCTGCAAACTCGATCTCTGACTGTAGGAACCAAAGTAGGTACATAACGGGATAACTCACTGAACCTTATGGAATACTCTGACACCATCATGGTGCCCTGACACAACTGCTCAAACTCTATATGCCACGCATCCCGGAGGGTCTGGGGAACAAACTTCCTCAAAAACATCTCTGAAAATTGAGCCCAAGTGGGTGGTGCTGCATCGGCTGGTCTACCCTCCTCATAAACCTACCACCATTGATAAGCTACTCCCGACAGCTGAATTATAGTAAAAGCAACTCCGCTCACCTCTACAATACCTATGGTGCGGAGAATATAGTAATACTTCTCTAGAAATCCCTGTGCGTCCTCGGTAGCTGTGCCACTGAAAGTAGGTGGACTATACCTCTTAAACCTCTTAAGCCTCTTCTTCTACTCCTATGATTCCCCAAGCCTAATCTCAGGCTGAACCGGAATAATAGGTTGTACCGGCACCACACCCAGAACTTGACTAATGTGAGACCGCCGCTCTAGAGTACGGGTGGTGGGAGTATGAACTCCTCCCCCAATCAGCAAAGTAGTTGGTGCAACAGAGATTAATCCCGTATGAGCCAATGTACCAAACATGATTAGGAACAACTCTGAAATCTCCTGAAGTCCGGGGGTAACAACAAGCGCCTCCGGTGCCTGTCCCTCAATCGGAGCTACTGGCGGCTCCTGAACTGCTGCTCTGAGAGGTGCTCTAGCTGCGGCGCATGCCCCTCCTCGGCCTCTACCTCGGCCTCGGCCTCTACCTCGGCCTCTAGCGGTTCTAGCAAGTGAGAGGGTGTCTCCTCAACTTACCTGGTAGCGCGTTTCCTCACCATATGTGAGAGAATAGAGATACAAAGGCTCAATCTTCGAAACCAATAAATCCGCACGACAGGAATAAAAGAAGTAGAATTTTCCCAATAGTTCTGTAGCTTCTCGAAGATAGTACAGACGTCTCCGTATTGATCCACAAGACTCTACTAAACTTGCTCGTGACTCGTAAAACCTATGAACCTAGAGTTGTGATACCAACTTGTCACGACCCAAAAATCCACCGCAAACTAGAAAACTAATTTTTCATTTTTTATTTTATAAATAAATTATACTTGTTCTATAGGTAAGTCCAAAATATAGATTAAAAAGAGAAAAAATATTATATTAAAAGAGTAAAAAAAGAGGAAGATAAAGTTGATAATTTAGAGGGTAAAATAGGTATTTGACAATAAAAAATGAGTGACCTTCTAGTGTTATAGGTATAGTTAAGTGACTTTTCTATTACTTGATATTCTAACTAAAGTTTCCATCTTCATTCTTTAGCACAAAAACGTAAGTAAGACGCATAGATCACAGCTCGCATCTTTGGAAATTGGATTACATAAACACCAAACAATATTTCGGTGATTAAAGACTACCTTCAATTTATTTTCCATATCTTTTACAAGTTTACAAGATATGGAAAATATCTTGTTCACTTTTATTCCTATATCCATACTTAAGGACTATATAAGTTTTTTCCCCCCGATAAAATAGTAATTTAAGTTATTTTCTTAAAATATACTTTGAAATAGTCATTTTTATTTCTATAATCTATAATATAGCCTGTCTCAGCACCCCAGATAAAGAAGGAGAATCAACTCCAACAAAAGGAGGATGATAATATAGTTGACCGTTAACGTAATATATAGTACTCCTTCCGTTTTAATTTATGTGAATTTGACTGGACACAGAGTTTAAGAAAAGAGAGAAGACTTTTGAATTTGTGGTGTAAAATGAGGTACATATATTTTGTGTGGCTATAAATCATTGCATAAAGGTAAATTGTTTCCAAATAGGGAAAGAGGTCATTCTTTTTGGTACGAATTAAAAAGGAAATAGGTTCACATAAATTGAAACGGAGGGAGTAATAGTTTTACCGTAATAAAATAAATAAAGGATACAAATATTCACTCAAGAATTCCGGCAATTCTAGCTTTCCATTTCCAATTGAAATATCAATAAATATTTTCTCTTACTACAGAAAATATAGACTAAGCACAATATCGAAAATTGAAATAAAAGCACACCCAAAAAAAGAAATAACTTCGCATTTTAGAGAGTGATCAACTACTATTCAAATGTAGGGGTGGTAAATGGGCTGGTCAAGATGGACTGACTCATTAAATGAGTCATTGCCTAACCCTGCGCAAAGTTCACTTAGGTTAAGATGGGCTAAATAATGGGTTGTAACCCCACCCGTCCAAATTGACCCAAATCTTTGCAATATTTATAACTTTTAAACAAGCATATAAAAAAGGCGTAATACATCGACAACCCCTTAAAGTTGTTCTCACTTTTCAGTTACACACTTTATCTTAAGTCTGTTCTATTTAAACACTTTAAATAGGTCTTACTGTGTCATTTAGACACAATGCGCTGACATGACAAGGCAAGTATTTCTCACGTTTTTCAAGCACATTAAATCATCCCAAAACGCAAAACTCTACATACTTTTTGCCGGAAAACAAATAGCTTCTACCGGAATTTTTTTTAGTGAACTTCTCTTTTAATTTTTCAGTATTGTTCACACGATTATTACCATATACTCCTTTAGATCTGGGTATACTACTATCAACACCTTTAGATCTAACCACTACCATAAACTTCTCATTTTTCTTCTCGTTTTTAGATCTGATTGCTGCAATGCTTGCCAGAAGATTCAACATCGGCAGGTGCTTCTCAGCTATCACCTTTTTTTGTTGAAAAAACAGAAAAACTTTTTATTTCTAAATAAAGGAAGAGCGATTATAATTTATTAGGCAGGAAGCTTAGAAGCTTCAAGATCTGCAGCTTGTTTAATCAAATTCTAGTCACTGTCATCAAGAGCCATTTGAATCGGCGACGACCCAAGTCATCAACGATGGCCTGCATAATTTTCCTCATTCCCAAACTTCTTTCGTCAATTATGCCGTTGGGGTCACAATCGAAGGTCTCGAAGATGGAATCATAGAGGTGGGTCAGTTCCTCCGGTGCGACTGCAATGCTGACTCCGAAATGAGCCTCTATGTGGTGGAGAGACTCGAATGCTTTGTGAAGCTCGAATTGGGATAAAGCGTCGTCGTTGTTGAGGTCCAAATCGATGAATCCTTTTTCGATTGCCTTTGCGAAAGATGCTTCGTCATTCACGAATTGTTGATCCGTCTTATGGTCACCACTCCCATTTTGTGTGTGTTCAGCTTCGCAATTTTCTTTTCCTTTTTTCAAAAGTTTTTCTTAATTCCACGTGCCCCTATTTTGTTCGTCAAGCTGGCGTGTGAATTGCATACAACTGTTGGGTTTGGCTTCCTGTTAATTTTGTGTCTAGCTGACACAGGAAAGACCTACTTAAAGTGTTTAAATGGAATAGACTTAAAATAAAGTGTGTAAGTGAAATGTCTGGATAATTTTATGGGGCGGTGCATGTATTATGCCTATATAAAAATTATCGTATGTTTTGGCATAAATGTCAATTCATGCCAAATAATTTCTTTCCTCTATTTGGATTTAGAATTTTATTTGATAGTTCTTCATCTTATAATACTAACAAAGATCAGAATAATAAAAAAGTAATAAATTAGATACCTAAAAAATAGCTCAATACTCGTTCTTTATTTTATAGATATAAATTTTATTTGTTAATTTTTCTGTTGTGATAATGTGTTTCTTCATTATTTTCAGATTTCTTTCATGTTTGATGATTATTTTTGTCAAAAACAGTTGGTTAAACAAATCATTTGACATCATGAAAAGAAAGTACTCATTTTGTTGAAATAAAAAAAAAATACTTTTTCTATGTTATGAAAAGAAAATATTCATCTTTTTTGAAATGAAAGAAAATATTTTTTCTACATCATAAAAAGAAAGTACTTTAATTATATATTTAGGGTGGGGGTAGGGGTAGGTTGGTTGGTAGGTGGGTGAGAGTGGGGGTGAGGTGGGGATGG
>AWOL01S0041060.1:13839-40868 GCA_000715115.1 Nicotiana otophora | reverse complement strand
GGGTGGGGTGGTGTGGTGTGGTGGGGGTTGGTAGAGATGGGGAAGGTTGAAAAAGTGTTTTGAAAAATATATTTTTTCTTCGCTTGATAGGGAAAATAATTTTCCTCAATTGGAGTAAAACGAATTCATAAAGAACATATTTTTCAAATATTTATACCAACCAAACATGAAAAAATTAGAAAATATTTTTCAGAACATGGGTCAAGGTAGAACTCTAAAATTGAGCATTTCCATGGGACAAGGTTGGACACCATCATGAGTCCATTTAGGCTAATAAGTTTTGATGAGTAGCCCAAACCAGCCCATTTTCAAAATAGTTCTAGCTCAACCGATTAAAACTTGGGATGGTCAAATAAGTTTGAGTTAGTTTTGCCACCCCTATTCAAATGCTACATCCCTTAAGACAATATTCGTTAACTCTGCCCATAATTCCATATCCTAGAAATTTAACAAGAGTGCACCGATAGTGTCACAATCCAAAATCTAACCGTCGTGATGACGTCTATCGTAGAACTAGGTAAGCCACAACTCAATATCTCAACACAGAAAAAATAAATCTTTGAAAATAAAGACGGAAGCAATTTAATAATTTAGGAAAGCCTTTAAAAAAACAGAAATATCCAAAATACAATACAATCCATCCCAATAGTGACCGTCTAAATCAGAATGCAGTCCACTATAGTGTCTAGAGAAATAAATTAAAAATACAACTAGTGATATAGAAGGAGAGTCAAGGCCTGCGAACGCCATGCAACTACCTTGGTAGTCTTTGAACTCTGAAGTCTCAATCAACAACTGCCACCGTGACTAAAAACGCCTGAATCTGCACACGAGGTGCAGGGAATAACGTGAGTACATCCAACTCAGTAAGTAACAAGTCCAAACTTTTGACTAAAAGGTAGTGACAAACTCAACTGGTACAAATAAAATAGAAATAACTATACAGAAACGTAGGCATGCTTTCAAATTAAATAGGCAACTCAAAACAATAAAGTGAAGCAGATCCGAACAGTGTAAAGAATATAACTCTGCTACCTTTACATGCCAATGCACATGCTGTAAGTGATGCACCATGCTGTCAGCCTCATGTGCTCACACTCTTGAATGCTCAACCACTCGGCACTGAATATGGCTCATACGGCCCAGGGAAGATACATCCCGGAACATATACATCAATGACTATAAGTCACCCAGTACCAAGGAAGGCCAATCCAGCCCTGTGGAGAAGATTCATCTCCAGGTATCAAGTACTTCAGACAAGATCCATATCTAGGGAAGATCCATCCCTCAATAATATCAACCGCGCTCACTGGGAGGTGTTACAGACTCCGAGGGACTCCTACAACCCAAGCGCTATTATAAAATTAGTATAACCGCTACGACGTGCAGCCCGATCCCATAACTGTCACTCATAATCAGGCTCTCAGCCTCACTCAGTCATCAATCTCTCCAGTCTCACTCACAGGCTCATAATATCATGAAAACTAGCCCGAAACAATGATATGATGTATCAATAAATAACAATTGAGACGAAGATATGATATGAAATGCATGAACATGACTGAGTACATAATGTCAATGCAATCAGTGAGATGACAACAAGAAACGACCACTAGGGGTCCCAATAGTACCGACATAAATCCTAAACATGATATCTAGCATGATTGACAGCTCAATTACTCTATCACAAGATGACAAAACAGATATCAACAAAATAGAGTCACTATACAGTGCCATGAAATTAACCAGACCACAATTCTCACGGTGCACGCTCGCACACTCGTCACTTAGCATGTGCGTCACCTCAATACCAATCGTATAACACATAGTTCAGGGTTTCTAACCCTCAGAACCAAGTTTGAAAGTGTTACTTACCTCAAACCGAGAAAATCCTACTCCAAAATGCATTTTCCCCTCGAATTAGTCTCCAAACGCTCCGAATCTAGCCACAAGCAGTACAATATAATTAATATAGGCTAAAGGAATCAATTCTACAAGAAAAATACGAAATTATAAGCCAAAATCCGAAATAGGCTCGACCCGGCCGCATGCCCATGCCTCGAAATCCGACAAAAGTTACAAAACCTGAAAGCCCATTCACTCACGAGTCTAATAATACCAAATTTATCAAAATCCGACACCATTTGATCATCCAAATCCCCAAAATCCACTCTCCATTTCTCAAGCTTTAAACCCCCAAATTTTACTTCAAAATCTCACTAATTAGGTGGGGAAACAAGTTTTATGATTCAAAATGAGTACAAGAAGCTTACCTCAATAATCACCTCGAAAATATTCTCCACAATCGTCTAAGTCCGAGTCCAAAATGTTGAAATAAGACTAAAATCGCGAACCCTTGCTTTTACACCTTCTGCCCTGACTTTTCGCATCTGTGGACCTATTATCGCACCTGTAACGCCGCATCTGCGGTGAAAATACCGCTTCTGCGGAAGTCACTTGCACCTCCAGGGCCCGTACCTGCGCTCCAGGCTCCGCACCTGCGAACGCTCATCTGCGGCCCTGGCCTCGCTTCTGCGGAGTCACTCTCTCCTAGCTGCCCCCGCACCTGCGTCCACTTGTCCGCATCTGCGTTACCGTAGGTGCGGGAAATTCTTCGCACCTATGACCCCTGTCCTTCATGGACTTTCCCTCATCTGCGATTCATTCCACGCTTCTGCGTGCTCGCACTTGTGGTGCCCACTCCGCAAGTGCGGGTACACCAGTAGCAGTAGGTCTTCAACTGCTTCATCAACTCAAAAATCAAGTCCGTTAACCACCCGAAATCTACTCGAGGCTCACGGAACCTCAACCAAACATGCCAACAAGTCATATAACCCAATACGAACTTAGTCGAACCTTCGAATCACTCAAAACAACATCAAAACACCGATTACACCAGGATTCAAGCCTAAAGAACTTCTAAACTTTCGAATTCTACAAACGATGACGAATCATACCAAACCACACCCGATTGACCTAAAATGTTGCACACAGGTCATATTCAACATTACGGACCTACTCCAATATTCGGAATCGGAATCCGAGGGCGATATAAAAATTCCACATAAGTCAAACTTTCGAAAATTCGACTTTCGCCATTTCAAGCCTAAATTAGTCACATACCTCAAATTCACCGTCCAGGCACGCTTCTAAGTACAAAATCATCCTACGGAGCTAACGGAACCGACATAACTCCATTCCAGAGTCGTCTTTAGACCATTATGACTACGGTCAAAATTTTAAGACTTAAGCTTCCGTTTTAGGGACTAAGTGTCCCAAAACACTCCGAAATCAAAACAAGACCTCCGGACAAGTCACATAAGCATAAATAGATACGGGGAATGCAGTAAATAGGGGACCAGGTCTAATACACTCAAAACAACCGACTGGATCATTACAGATAGCAAAACGACAGATGGAGCATTTGTTCTAGGCGTTCAATTGAGTCCATAATTTTCGACATTGTAACATAGATTATGAATCCATATGAAGTTATATATACTTTTAAAAAATACAATGAGTTTAGTGCTAAAAAGTTTAGAACTTGAACCCATCACCATTAAATCTAGGGTTATGTGTTCTCGTAGATACTAAAAAGAAAGGATGATATCTTGTAAACTTGAAGTAATAAATTATAAAATATTAAAATTTTAGTTGAATGTATTTAGTAGAGATGATTGAGGATTTCTACGGAACTTCTTCTTTTATTGAGTTAATTAAATAGATTTGACAATTATTTTCATGATTTTATACTCTTTTCTTCAACTTTTATTATATTTCTCAAACAAAAGTTTTAAAATAATAGTTATATAATTTTAAAAATTTGGTACTCTAAAAGATAAGGCACACGTACAACGTGCATACTTTAGGACTAATTTTAATAATAGTAGTTATGTATCATTACAAGTGCTTTTGTGATCACAACCCACTTATCGCTTTCGCGGACAAGACCTAGCCCAGGATCACCAAGATCACGATATAATGTCCGCTTTACGAATTATTCTCAAGCACAACCACCGGAATTCAATACAAGGATCTGCTAAAGAAGAGACTGGAGATTGACCTTGTCCAACCTCTCCTCAATTGTTCCATCCTTTGCCCGATAGTGAGGCCTCACTTAAGCCCCCAATCCCCTCTGATGACCCAAAAGGTCGTTTTGAGTAATAACCCTTAGTTCCGTGTTTCGAGATCTCTATTAGCTTCATTTGATATTTTTTGATTTGCGTGCACATTCTGTGTCTTTTTTCTAAAGTTTTTACGTAAAACTTTAAAGAAAATATGATATTTGGCTTTAAAAGTAATTTGAGTTGACTACGATCAATATTTTGTATAAACGGTCCCGGATCAATATTTTGACGATTCCGATTGGTCTGTATCGTAATTTTGGATTTGGGCGTATGCCCTAAATTTAATTCCGAAGTCCCTAGGTTGATTTGACTTGTTTTGCCGAAAGTTAGCAATTTGAATGTTTGAAAATTTCCTAGGTTTGACCGTAGGTTGACTTTATGTCTATCGTGGTATAGATCCGTTTTACTATTTGAAACTTTTCTGGAAATTTTGGTGCGATTCAGAGTTGGTTTGATTGGATTCAGACGCTTGATTGTGATTTTAGAGGTTCTTGAGTTTTCTTTTGAATTTCATGCGTTTTATGTCCGATTCGTGGTTTTAGATGTTATTTTGGTGTTTTGATCGCGCGAGCGAGTTCGTATGTGATTACTATTCAGCAAGCACACACTATTTTCATCTTAAAAAGATAGAAATCGGCAATAAAAACCAGATTTTTTACAAACTACATAACATATGTTGTAAGGGAGAAGGCCCCTGGCATGATGAAGAAGCTGCCTTTGTTTTGCAGTGCTGTTGAATTTGTTACTGGATATTAAGGATGAACCTAGTTGGCATAGTTCGGAGATCAGGCAGGGGTTACTGATAACTACATTTATGGTCGGGAGTGTTTAGGCCGGTTTTCTAAAGCATTAGGTGGCAAGACTATTGCTCCTATTGCACTAGAGCAGCTCGAGTGGGAGAAACGCTACGCAGCTCTCATTGCACTTTCTCAGATAGCTGAAGGAAGCTTAAAGGTACAAATCTGATGTCTCATTCATGATTATGTTGCGATGATTTTGTAGCATTTAAGAGGTGCCTTTTCGCTAGCAAACTGCTTGGATACATAAGATTGTTTGCCACTTGCCCCTATTAGTTCTACTTTAAATTTCTTAGGCTATATATTATCTTGAGCCCATGGTTTCTTTTTTTTAGGTGATGATGAAGTATTTGGAGCAAATAGCGAATATGGTTCTGCATGCTTTCCAAGATCCTCATCCTCGAGCCAGATGTGCCGCTATTAATGTAGTTGCGCAATTCTCAATTGACTTCTCTCCACATTTGCAAGTACAATACCATTACTTAGTATTGCTTGCATTAGCTGCAGCTATGGATGATTTTCAACATCCTCGGGTGCAGGTCTGACCTATGGTGATATGAACCCTTTATGGTTATTGCGGACTTCCCAAAATACAATTGCAACTATAAAAAACATAGATTATTATTCTTTCAGGAAACAACCAGCAAAAGGATCTAACTTGCTGCACTTTACGATGGGGTTACATATTCCATAAAGTTGATGATCTTTAAATTTGTATAGGTTTAATCTGTTTAAGCTTAAATTTTTTGTTGTTGCTATCCTTAGAGAGAAAAATTAATTAACTATACATATTCTAGTATGTTTTATTGACAAGAGTGTGTGGCCTTACTTATGGAGCCTTAATTGCACAGAAAAAAGGGCAGCCCGGTACACTAAGTTCCCGCTATGCGCGGGATCTGAGAAAGCTAAGAGCCGGATCACATGGGTGTATTGTACGTATCCTTAATTGCGCACTGCTTCAAATTTGCACTGCTTCAAATTTAAGCTTATGGCTATATTTTGGTGTACATAAAGTCTCACCTTAAATGACTGTAAATATGACACTAGAGAGAAAATAATTACTACACAAGATATGTCAGGGGAGGTACCTTTAATATTGTTTGACGAATTCATAGCGTAAAGCTTTGTAAGATGAGTTTGTTTAACCCAAAAATAGTTTTTATGGTCAAAGCTAATATTAAGGAAAATCGGGTTAATAATAACCAAAATTATTTCACTTTCTTGGTAATACATAAATAAAGTAAATAATTGAAATAATAAGTAAAGGAAAGAAAGCTTATTGTTGATTGCTAATCTCCCCATAATTGCGGATTGAAATCTTGAATCAAATAAAATAAAAGACTGATTGCATATATGTAGAGATATTCAGATGATCGCACAAAATGAGGTATGGGTGCTTATATAAGGATACACCGTTATAACGATTTCCCTATCAAATTTACTTGTAACGATTATGGTAATAATAGAGGATGACACGTAATCAAAGCTAATGTTGATTCCCCTTCCATATTTACAACAGATTCATGAATCTTCCCCTTTTATGATTTTCATACATCTCGTGCCTATTTTCTCTTTCCTATCTGTCAGATCCGGTATCTTTTCTGATAAAACAATGTGGGTATTTTATCCATGCCTTTCTGTCTTTCTTTATTGACCCAACTATAAGTGCCACTTGTCACCTCACTGTTGGTCCACGTATCATGCCTTTGTTTCCACCAATACAGATAGTCCCCCCACTTTTTGAATATTCTCAACTGAATATTCGGGAAGTGATAAGTTTATTTATGGCGGGAATGTCTTGTCGTCTCTTCCCAACTATCATAATTCTTTTCTCGAAAAAGATGAGACATACGTCATGTCTATTTAATGCCTAGGACAGTGTCTCGTTGTAATTGGTTCTATAATTTTCAGCGCCTTTTTAGGATTTTCTGAGGCCGCATCAGTTGCGAAGTGATGGTTCCATGATGTCAGTTCATAATGACGGTTTCTGAATGATGTTTTTTTTCCCCTAAAACTACCATATCATACACAACTTTGAAAACTTCTCTACTCTCTTGCATCCATATTTTAACTTCTTATAGTTCTCTTTCTTTCTTTGTGTTTTCACCATTAATGATGTCTTTTCGTTCTTCAAACCCTTTTTATCATTGGACCCTCGTAAGGTAGTGATTGTTGATTAACTTCTCCCCTCTTCTGCCCCAACTAGAAGTATAAGAGGCGGCAGACTTCATAGCTTAGGTTCTTTATCTACCCGTAACTCTACCCCTTCTCAGAGGGATACTGCCAAACCTTCCTCCTCTAGAGCTAGAACTTTCATAACCCCTAGATCTTCCTTTAGAGGAAGATATCACAATGAACCTGTGCGAGAACCCATCGTACCTGAGATTGTTTCTCAAGAATTTTCTTTCATATCAGACTGTGAAGCTATGAGAAAACAGGTTTCTTCCATAGCATCACTTAACCCTGCTGATCATTATCCTAGTTTGATCACTCTTGGCCTCCTTTCCTTGGTACGTCGTGAATGCAACTGGAAACCAAATTTTCCAGTGATGACCTCTAGTGCTGATGATAGAACTACCTCTTATCGTAAAGCTTATTCTTTTGTTTATACTACCCTTTTACTTTAGGGTTTAACCTCCTATTGACTCCTTAATCATTGAATTTTGCCGTTACTTTAATGTCTATCTTGGCCAAATAGGTTCGATCGTGTGGAGCGCAGTAGTTTGCGTTCGTTATTTGTCAAGTTTGTTTTCCGCTCCTTTTACGTTTCGTCACTTACTCCACATGTACTCCCCAAAGCTCTTTCGCCAGGGTGTTTTATCTCTTGTGGCAAGAAGTAAGAGAGTTTTGGTCAGCCGCGAGGACGACCGTGACCGTGGCTGGTATGCCCGGTTTGTAGCTATTCCCCCTCGTGACTTAGTGGGTGATGAAATATGCCCTTCCCTGAGAAGTGAAACTTTTCACATGAGTATTTTTCTCTACTTAATTAATTCTCTAATTGTTTCACTTTTCCTCACATACGTTTATGTTTATTTTTTAGCAACCATAGAAGTTTTTAGAGAAATTCCCGACTTATGTGATTGGGTAGAAAAAATGTTGACTACTGCTCCCATGGACCAAAGATCATGGGAATTTCTTTCTTAGAAATTTGGATGGAAAGTGAAAACCCACGGTATATTTTTATTTCCATGGTTTTCTTTCCCTTTGTTTTCCCCCTTCTTTGATCCCTTTTGTTTTAGTTGTTTCTAGGGTTTGCCATTCGTGGCATCAGCCCTGCTTCCGTTCCTTCTGCTAGGCTTTCTGTTAGCTCTACAGAGGAATAAATTTTGAGTATATCTTTTTCTAAGAGGAAAAATGCTGAAGCCCGTGACTCCAAAGAAGAAGATAATGAAGCAGGTTCCTCAGTGAGGAAGCCACTAGTCAAAAGACTCGTGGTTTTTAATAATGAAGCCACTGTTTTGCGAGACCCATCTTCAGGCTCCGCGCCTTTTAGTCTTGTTGAAGAGCCAGAGAGTGTCTATTTGGACATCTCTAATGAAGATATTGACCATTCTGGTAATCCTCCCTCAAGTCCCATTGATAGACTTTTCGCCCAAGGATTTGAGGGTGAAGAAGATTTTGGCCTCGTTTATGAAGAGCCACCACTTGCCACTCTTCCAATGACCCTAGTTACTACTACTGCTAATCCTCCATTTCTTATGCTCCCTTACCTATAGTTGCCCTTGTTGCCGTTCCTTCCACTGCTTCTCGTGAAAAAGCCGAACCTTCTAGCGGTAGACAAGTCATGAAGAAATTTTTGATTGAAGTCTCTGATGGTGGGAATCTGTTAAAGAAATCAGATCGAGCAGTTGTATGGTTGAAACCATTGATTGGCCCTGTGGAAAGGAAAAAACTCGAATCCCATAACTCTTTGACATTAATAAATAACGTTATTCATTCCACCCTCAAGGTTTTTCCCCACTCTCTTTATATTTCTTCATTTTCTTTCATGCTTATAATTCCTCTCATTTGTCTTTCTACAGATCAATTTAACAGGTGCGGAGCTCATAAAGAGGATATCTTGGATTGATCAACAAGTGATTGAGCTGCGCATCGAAGGTGATAATTGGAAGGAACACTTTGAAAGCCTTCAAATTGAAAATGACGTTCTTATTGAGGAAAAATGAGCTTTGGAGAAACAACTGAAGATAACCACCGCTGAATTAGCGGTTTTGAAGGCTTCTTCCAATCAAGTTGAAAAAGATAAGGATAGATTGGAATCTTTCTTTGCTGAGCAACACTCAAAATAAATTGAAAAAGAAAATTAGAAGCTTGAAAGAACTTCTAAATTAGAAGAAGATGTACGCGGATGGTTTGGTACAGACGCTCACCCAAGCTCAAGAGGATCTCCGTGCCTCTCCTTGAGAGTTCTATTGAACCTTTGAAGGCATCCTATGAAGCTTCGGAAGTTGAGAAAGAAGACTTGAGGGTTGAGATAGAGCAGTTGGAGAAATATTATGAAGCTCTTGAAGACAAGTTAACACTTGATGTTAGCTGGACTTTTTTGAATACTCATCTCGAGACTTGGACCGAAGCTAACTAGGAGGGTTTTGACCTTAATGCTGAAATTGCAAAAGCTAAGGAAGCAATTGAGAAAATTCAGTAACGTTAAAGCTTCTCAACACCCGAGGATGAAAGTTCCAAAGGTGACGGATATGGCCTTACTCCTAGTGAAGAAGATGCCCAACCTTCGTTTTCTCAAGTTGATCTCTCTACCCTCATTAATGATGCTCCTTAATTTTTACCCTTTGTCTTTGAAGTGACTTGTGTTGGTTCAAACTTTTTTGTTTTTATTTCTAAGTGGTTTCTGGGAAGTTTTCTCTTCCATGCTTTTAGGATGTTGATATAAATATCATTCCATTGAATATTAAGCCTTTTTTCTCTTTAAGTTTTCGAGCTTATACTTGTATTTAAAAATGCTTTAATAGACCGCGTCTTTAGTATGCACCATAGTTTTTATAAAAGGGGGACCTTTTATATTAACAACACTAATGAAGATGACGTCTCATCTTCATATTGGTACAAAGATATGAAATATGAAGTAATTTGAAGAAGCTTTTACTTTTGAACTTTCAAATAAATATTCATGTACGACATTTTCATAACTGCTTTCTTTATAGCAGGTTTATAAGTACCAGTAATGTTTTCGTGATTAAATCTATGGCCTTAGCCTAAAAGTTTGTGGGAGGTTTTTGTTGGTTCTTTAACTCTTTACTGCCCATTCTTTCTACGAGCTTTGAACACTTTGAAAATGTTGATATTTTCTTCAAGGTTTTTCCTTTGGCTAAGATATGCTTTTGTGGTATACATCTTATTTCCTTGTGTACTTCTCCATATGCATAGCCTCCTAGTGTTTGAGAATTGAAGCATGATGTCTTGAACACTGGATCAACTCCTTACTTTGGTCCCTTCCTTGAAAAAGGAAATACACATGGGACTCGGAGGTAACTTTTTAGATGATGACTGCTTAACCCTTGCCATCAGAATTGTTGTAACCTAGACCGAGAATAATTAAGTATTCCGTGTGTCTTTAGGGTCTAATGTCATCATATGGTATGGGCTAGCTTTTTGCCTATCATCTAAAATGGTTAGTAAAACTTAATAACAAAGTGAAACATAAACTTCTATGATACCTGATTGTGGGTATTAACTTCTTCAGAAGTAATACTTCTTTAAATGGACTGTATTCCAATGAGATGGTAACACCTTGCCGTCCATAGTTTCCAACTCGTAAGCTCCTTTTCCAGCAATGCCTTTAGCTCTATATGGGACTTCCCAATTTGGAGTCAGCTTTCATGCATTTGCTGCATGTGTTGTTCGAAACACATTTTTTGAGGACAAAGTTCCAAATTTTGAAATATCTCAGGTTCGCCTTCCTGTTGTAGTACTGTTCAATCATCTACTTTTGTTCCGCCATCCGAATCAATGCTGCCTCTCTTCTCTCTTCTGTCAAATCTAAGTTTATACGAAGTTCTTCTTCGTTTGACGCTTCATTTGTATACGTGTACCTTGTGCTCGGTTCCCCTATCTCTATTGGAATCTTCAGTTCCATATACGAGCGAGAATGGTATTTCTCCCGTGCTTATCTTTGCCTCGTTTGGTAAGCCCATAATACTCCCGGTAATACTTATGGCCACTTGCCTTTTGATTTTTCCAATCGCTTCTTTAGGTTGTTAATGATGACCTTATTTGTCGACTCAACTTGTCCGTTAGCTACATGGTAATAAGATGTCGAAGTAATTCGTTTAAAGTTCCAACTTTTGAAAAAATCAGTAACTTTCGCACCTACGAATTGCGGCCCATTATCGCAAACGATTTCCTTTAGGACTCCAAATCGACATATTATATTTCTCCAAATGAAGTCCATAACTTCCTTTTCTCGTACATGTTTAAAGGCACCTTCTTCTACCTATTTCGAGAAATAATCCATTAGAATTAACCAAAACCGTACCTTTCCTTTAGCTTGAGGTGGTGGACCTACGATATTCATCCCCCATTTCATGAATGGCTACGGTGATATGACTGAATGTAGCAATTCTGCTGGCCGATGCATATTATTTGCGTATTGTTGGCACTTATCACACCTTGCTACGAAATTTTCTGCTTCATCTTCCATTTTTGGCCAATAGTTGTAACGAACCGTCCAGTCGTTTTGAGTATTATAGCCACGTTTCTTCATTTATCGCTTTTTTATGTTTAGTTATGGTTATATGACTTGCCAGGGTAGTTCGTTCTATTCCGGGAATGTTTCGGAGTGAAATGGGACACTTAGTCCCAAGGTTGAAGGCTTAAGTTGAAAGAGTTGACCGGAATTTGACTTTTGTGTAGATGACTCCGGAATAGAGTTTTGATTGAAGTTAGTCTATGCATTCGCGAAGCCTTGAGGTCTCTGGTCATCGCAATCGCATGAAGGTTCACGCGTTTGCGTATTGGACTTGTCATCTAGAGAGGCAGGCTTTAAGCCTACATGATTGCGTAGTGTTGCCCACATTCATGAGGGGGCAAGTTGGTTGAGCATCACGTTTGTGTCAGAGTTTCCGCGGTCACGTAGAACATTGTGGTAGGTAGTGAACTTTTGTTCTTCGTGATCGCGAGGGACTTTCCGTGATCGCGAAGAGGAACAATTGGGCATTAGATATTTAATTCCAAATTGAGGGTTAGAGTACCATTTCCATATTTTAAGTTGTAGAGCTAGGTTTTGGGCGATCATGAAGGGGATTTTCACGTCTTGGATCAGGGTAAATGTGTTTGAGTCAGATTTATTGTTATATCATGATTTCATCTTTGCTTTAGCATTTAAATTAGTGGATTAAAGTGAAGAAATGAGATATTTTGTGGAAGCATTTCAAAAATGAAAAATTGAGGTTTGAAGGTTGATTTCAGGTTTGAATTGGATGATTTTGGTATGGCTGGACTCATAATTGAATGGGAGTTCGGATTTTATGAATTTTGTTGGATTTCGAGGTGTGGGCATGGGGTTGACTTTTTAATTTTTGATAAAGATCGAAACTTTATTATTTGAAGTTGTTTCCTACGGAATTGTTTGTTGATATTGAGTTGTTTGTGACTAGATTCGAGTCGTTTGGAGGCCGATACACGTGGGAAGGGCTTGTTGGAGTTGTGATTTGCGCAATTTGAGCTAGGTAACACATATAAACTTGGATTTGAGGGTATTCAACCCTAAGGACTACGTTATGTGAAAGATATAGGGGTGACGTATGCTTGGTGACGGGCGTGTGTGCGTGCAGTGATTTATTCATAATTTAGGGAGGCCTTTAGGCTAATATCGGGTTTGTTTTGCTATCATACCATGGTATCCCCACGTCCCCTCTACTTGTTTTATTATTTGAACTATGAATCATGTTAGACACCATCTTTAGGATACGTGCTAACTGTTTGAGACTTGATAGGGCTATTCTTGTTGTTTCTAAGTTTTATACCTTATTTACATACATGTTCTCTGTCATGATACCATATCCATGAATGATACCTTTGTCTAAGTACTTTTTAGCTGATTACTCAAATGTTGCTGATATCGCTTAAGGTTAAAACTGTTTAATTGAATATTTGAGATGTGCTCATCTGAGACTTCAACGGTAAATGATTGAGTCTGGGCGTAGAGTCGGTTTGCAACTGATTTTGAGGTGACGCGTATACCAGACCCATATTGGGTTAAGTGTTATTGTTTTGAGGCGACGCGTGCACCAAGCCTCATTATTGGGCTAAGTGATTATAATTAGCACTTGAGCATAATCCACCCCACCGGAGTCTAACATGCCAGCAGTGGGCGCAGGCACAGTGTTTTACATATGTGCTTAATGATAGGCTGTTATGCCAGGTACTCGTACAATGCTAAGTGTAAATACTATTGATGGATCTACTGTGATACTGTTGATTTACGTGTATACATGACATGTAGGCATAAGGTTGTACTTCCCTTATGCTAACTGGTAATTGACCTGCTTTATCCATGTTAGGTTTTAAATTATTATACTTGAAAGCATGCCTAGATTTCTGAAATGAGAACGAGCTGTATTTAATATCATTGATTTACTGGTTCTATGGTTTATCTTGTAGTTTCTAAACTGTTATCAATTATTGGTACTTGCATTTGACTGCTGTTATGATCTCGTCCCCGCTTTCAGCCCAATGTTAATGTTAGTTTTTATTGAGTGCATTGGGTCGGTTGTACTCACAATACACTCTGCACTTCGTGTGCAGATCCAGGTGCATCCAGCCGAGGTGATTTTTAGGCTTGAGTCATGCCAACTATTTGGGAGACTACGAGGTAGCTGCCATACCGTCCGCAGTCCTTGATGTTCTCTTCCTGTTAGAGGATTTATTTCGTACGTTATTATTCTGTAGTGCTCGTGTACTTGTTGAGACCAGATTTTGAGGTTGAGTTGTAGTAGCATTTTGACTAAATTCTCAGTTATGTTTTAACATTTTTCCAATGTTGAGTTACTAGACCATGTTATCTCATTTTCATTGTAAATCATGTGATTGTTGGCTTACCTAGCGGGTTGGGTTAGGTGCCATCACGACTTGTGGATTCTGGGTCGTGAAAGTAGTATCCTGCTCTTATATGCGTTTTTACAAACGATCTTTCCCCGACATAATTACCACAGTGCCCCTCGTGTACTTCTCTCATTATATATTCTGTTTGTGAAGGTCCAACGCACCGTGCTAAAAGTCCTCCAAACATCTTGCGATATAAATTCCCCCTTATTAGGCAATATTGAGCAGCTTTCAATCGTAGCAATCAGGATTTCTTCTTATCATCGGGAAATATTCCATGCTGCAAAAAGTTCACAAACTTGTTTCTCCAATCCCAAGTTAAATATTTAAAATTTACCTCATTCTTGGTTTGGTCGAGGGGTGAATGAAACACGTGTACCACAATTGCATTTTCTGCATTTGACGCATCAACCATGGATGCAAGATTTTCCAATGCATCTGCTTCTGCATTTTCCTCCCTGGGTATTTGTATAATTTTCCAAGTTTGGAACTACCTTAGTAATTCCCATACCTTTTCTAGGTGTTGTTGCATTCGTGGTGTTTCTCTTGCCACGTAAGTTCCTTGCATTTGGTTTACTACCAGCTGCGAGTCACTTTTGATTATGATTTGTTCAATACCAAGCTCTCTCGTGAGCTCCAAACTTGCAATCACAGCTTCATACTCTGCTTCATTGTTAGTAATTGGCTAACACTTTATTGCCTGCCTTACGACTTTTCCTTGAGGTAGAATTAAAACAATTCCTAAACCTGCTTCTTTAACATTTGAATAACCATCAATAAACAAGGTCCAAGGCCTCAGATTATCTCCAGTGAACACTTGCAGCTCTTTTTCTACTTCAGGAATCAGGTTCGAGCTACAATTTGCTATGAAATCCGCTAGTACCTGAGACGTTATGGCAGTTGTAGGTTGATATATAATATCATATTCACTAAGATCTATATCCCATTTAGCTAATCTTCCAGACAATTCTTTTTTGTGTATTATATTCCTTAGTGGAAAAGCAGTTATAACAGAAATGTGATGATATTGAAAATAAGGTCATAACTTCCTTGATGCCATAATTAAAGCTAATGCAAGTTTTTCTAAATGAGGATACCGTGTCTCGGTATCTAATAAGGGTTTACTAACATAATAGATCGAAGACTGCTTACCTTTGTCTTCACGTACCAGTACTGTGCTTACCGCCACTTCTGACACAACAAGGTAAATGAATAATCTTTCCCCATCTCTTGGATTTGCTAATAGGGACGGTTTTGATAAGTATGATTTTAAATCCTTAAGAGCTTGTTGCCATTCGTTAGTCCATTCAAATTGATTTTGATTATTCAATATTGAATAGAATTTAAAACATTTTTCTGAAGATTTGGATATAAACCTTCCTAGAGCTGCTACTCTACCTATTAATCTCTGTACCTTTTTCTTGCTCATGAGTACATTAGGTATTTCCTCAATTACTTTGATATGCACGGGATTTACTTCAATACCCTTATTAGAAATAAGAAAACCCAAGAATTTACCTGAAGCGACGCCAAAGGTGTATTTTTCCGGGTTTAACTTCATGTTATACTTGCAGAGAATTTCAAAGGTTTCATTCAGGTGTTGGAAATGGTCCCCTGCCTGTGTTGATTTGACCAATATATCGTCTATGTAGACCTCTATGGTTTTTCCCAAGTGTTCTTCAAATATTTTGGTCACCAATATCTGGTATGTTGCTCCAATATTTTTCAAGCAAAATGGCATGACTTTGTAATAGTAAGTCCCCATGTCTATAATAAAAGAGGTCTTTTCCTCATCTAGAGTATCCATCTTTATCTGATTATAACCATAATAGACATCTAAAAAACATAAAAGTTCATGACCTGCGGTAGAATCAATTAACTGGTCTATATGTGGTAAAGGAAGTGAATATTTAGGGCAAGATTTATTTAAATTAGTATAATCTACACAAACTCACCACTTTCCATTTTTCTTTGGAGCCACAACAGTATTAGCTAACCAGTCAGGGTACTTTACCTCTCTTATTGAACTAATTTTCAGAAGTTTTTGTACCTCATCCTGGATTACTTAATTTTTAAACACTTCTTGCTTCCTTTTCTTCTGTTTGGCATGTGGGTGCAATGGGTCTTCATTCATTTTGTGAGTCATTACCTCCAGTGGTATACTTGTCATGTCTGAATACGACCAAGCAAAGCAATCTGCATTAGCACGTAAAAATTCAATTAACTTACCTTTCATTTCCGAGCTCAAGTTTGCTCAGATGTAAACTTTTCTGTCAGGCTAGTGGACAAATAATATAACAGCTTCAAGCTCCTACGTGGTTGTTTTGATATTCTCATTTTCCTATGGTTCTTGAATCATATCAGGTCTTGAATCCATATCATCTTGACCTCTCGGACTTTCAGTTGAGGTATGTGTTAAATGATTCTCAACTGAGTTATTTAATTGCTATTTTGCACCTCCGCCGTAGGATGTTGTATTTGCGATCACCACGGAATTGATATTTTGTGATGCCTGTTAATCTCCCCGAATTTATCGGATTCCTCACTGTGATAGGAACTTGATGACTTGATGTAACATTGATGGGACCGCATCCATATCATGAATCCATAGACTTCCCAAGATTATATTATAGGCCATGTCCACATGTAGCTAATACAACTTCTCCTTTCGTAACGACGCTTGAATTATCGAACCCAGATAATGACCATGCTTTTGGTACGATTCGATCATTCACTTGTATCTCATTTATCACTCTTAGTAGAATGATAATTACTGAGCTACATGGTTCAATCAAAACTCGTTTAACGTTAGTATCCTGTCCAAGTAAAGATATTACCAGTGCATCATTTATCATTGTAATCTCCTATTTTTGGTTGAGAGTTTGAACCATTGCCTCTTGTATTCCCTTTTGCATCGAGAAGAGGAAATTGTCTCCTTTTTTCTTGATCTTGAATCAAACCGTGCATTTTCTTATTTAGATCGAGAATCTCATCCCGTGGGTCCCATGTAGGGCTCGTACCTGTTCTTACCAGACCTTGTTTCCATTTCTGAATGTCTAGATCCTGGCCTTTCTTCTACCCTTGGTTGAGTAACTGTGTCTTCTTCTATTCGCAGCTTCGTGTTGTATCGATTATATACATCATTCCAAGTAGTTTCAGGAAACTCCCGCAAACTCTCTTTCAACCTCCTCATGGCTTCAGAACTTTTCTCATTCAAATTATTTGCGAACGCCATAGACGCCCAGTTATCAGGTACTCGTGGCAGCATCATCCTCTCATGTTGGAATCTATCTAACGAATTCCCTGAGTAACTCCGTACTTCTCTGTTTAATTTTGAAGATGTCTTCCATCCTTTTTTTTACTTTTTGGGCTCCCGAATATGCTTTTATAAATGAATCTGCGAGCTCAGCAAAAGAACCAATAGAGTTTTCAGGTAAGAGTGAGCACCATGTTAATGCCCCATTCGTGAGAGTTTTGCCAAACTTTTTGACTAAGACTGATTCAATTTCCTTCTTGGTTAAATCATTGCCTTTGAACCCTATGGTGAATGCTGTAACGTGATCTCGTGGGTCAGATATTATATTTAGGGATATCAGGCATTTTAAGCTTTTTTAGAATTGGTAAAGGTACTGCAATTGGTTTCCAGGGCTAATTGCGAATATTTGTCAATATCCACACCCTTGATTATTGGAGGCACACCAAGTATTTGTTCTATATGCTCGTTTTGCTCCTTGAGCTATTTTTGCAAAGTTAGTACTAAACTTTGTAAATTGAAATTATTCGATGTACCTGATCCTCCATCTATGGATTCCTTTGACATTTCTTCTCTTCCAAAATTGCCAAGCCCTGAACACGGATTTTCCAAGTGGTATTCACTGGTGAAAGAGTTTTCACAATGTTGGAAACCCACTTGCAAAAGCCCGCAATGCTTCATTCACGAGTTGTGCAATCAACTGCTTCAAAGTATCTTGCTTGTTAGCTTGTTCACCTGCCTGTTGCCCATCAGTGCGAGTAGCAAACCTTTCAGGTGAACTTTCTCGTGAATGTTGTGGAGTAGCTGTAGGTGTGTGATGTGGTGGAGTTCCATCTTGCTTATTCACCTGATCAATTTCGTTTGTAGTAGACATGTTTTGTTGCTAAAAAATAAAATTTAGAAAGTGAACAGATTATCAGATTTCCGATAACGAAACTAATTTGTTTAACCAAAAAAAATAATATTTATGGTCAAAGATAATATTAAGGAAAATCGGGTTACTGATAATCAAAATTACTTTACTTTCTTGGTAATATAGAAATAAAGTAAATAATTGAAATAAAAAGTAAAGGAAAGAAAGCTTATTGTAGACATTCTCCCCAAAAATTGCGGATTGAAATCTTGAATCAAATAAAATAAAAGACTGATTGCATATATTTAGAGATATTCATATAATCGTACAAAATGAGGTATGGGTCCTTATATTAGGATACACCGTTGTAACGATTTTCTTACTTAATTCTTGCTCGTTAATGGCATTAATTGCATTGATTGACCGTTACCAAATTTACTTATAACGGTTATGGTAATAATAGAGGATCACACTTTATCAAAGTTAATGATGATTCCCCTTTCATATTTACAACTGATTCATGAATCGTCCCCTTTTATGGTCTTCATACATCTCGTGCCTATTTCCTCTTTCCCATCTGTCAGATCCGGTATCTTTTCTGATAAAAAACCGTGGGTATTTTATTTATGCCTTTCTGTTATTCTTAATTGACCTAATTATAAGTGCCACTTGTCACCTTGCTGTTGGTCCACGTGTCATGCCTTTTTCTCCACCAATACAAAATCGTCCCCCCACTTTCTGAATATTCTCAACTGAATATTCGGGTAGTGGTAAGTACATTTATGGCGGGAATGTCTTGCCTCCTCTTCCCCACTACCATAATTCTTTCTTCAAAAATGATAAGATGTACATTTCACACTCCTCCTTGCTTTTGAAGCTGCAGATTCTGAATTTAACCCTTGTAAACATTTAACTGGAAGCGACTTTGTGTGTAAATCTGCCAACTGATCTTTGGACTTGAAATAAATTGAGTTCACTTTTCTCTTTTGGTGCATCTCATGATTGTCAATGAAATAAGTTGGCTCTTTTTTCGGCTTCATTTGCATCTTTCCTTGAGGCTTGTCATCTTTCTTCCAGATTTACATTTTAGCCTTGAGGCTTGTGAACTTTCTTGCCAGCCGGAACTGAAATCGCTTGAGCAAGGCTAGTGCATACAGTAAATATCTAGACCAGGGACTCCTGAAGGCCTAGAATCATAATGGGTACAGCTGGTGTCTGAGCTCGTCCCACCGGCTCAACCACATCTGGTATCTGCTCCTGAGCTGGAGCAACTGGTGGATCCACATGTGCTGCTCTACCTACTGCACGAGCTGCACCTAGGCCTCTACCGCGGCCTTTCTCGGCCCTAGTTGGTGGTCCTGGTGGTCGTCTGCCCGATCCGGTAGCACATGTCCTCAATATATATGAGAGAATAGAATAATAAAAGTTTAGTTTTCGGAATCAACAAATTCGTACGACAAGAATACAAGAAAGTGAGGTTTTCCTAATGGTTCGGTAGCCTCTCGAAGATAAGTACAGACGTCTCCATGTCGATCCGCAAGACTCTACTAAACATGCTTATGACTCTTGAGACCTATGTAACCTAGGCTCTGATACCAACTTGTCACGACCAAAATCTTAACATGTCGTGATGGCGCCAATCACGGTACTAGGCAAGGCGACAATCACAAAATAGCTACGTATTTTAATGTAAAGGCATGATATATTGAGTTTAACAGTAGAAAATAACCGAAAGGAATAACTGCGACTCATATATAAAATTTTCAAAGATCCGGATGTCATCGAGCACATGAGCTACTAAATGACAACACAGTCAAAAACAACTTCTTCTAATACAACTGTCTGAAAAGATAGAATAGTGCTAAATAAACGGTACATGCGCTCACTGCTGGTATGTCAGACTCCGGAGGGGAAGATACTGCCCAAGCGCTAATATAAAACTAATATGGCCTGCTGGGCGTGCAACCCGATTCTATAATAATAGATAAAGCCTATAAGGCCTGCTGCGGCGTGCAACCCGATCCATTTTAATAATATATATAAAGCCATGAAGGTCTGCTGCGCCGTGCAGTCCGATCCACAACCTCACTCACAATACGGCTCTCAGGCCCCTACTCAGTCATCAATCTCTCCAGTCTCTCGAGCTCGCAAATCTTATGCCAATAAGCCCAAACAATGATATATGATATAACAATAAATAACAACAGAGACTGAGATATAATATACAAATGATAGATGTGACTGAGTGCATAATTCCAATTTAAGCAAATTAATCAACAATATAAATGACCTCAGTGGGTCCCAACAGAATAAGCATATAGCCTAAACATGATTTCTAACATGGATTGCAGCTCAATTACTCTAACACATAAGGATCACATGATTAGCAATAAGGTTTGATAACTACACAGTACCACGAAATCGTCCGAGTCACAATTACCACAGTGCATGCCCACACGCCCGTAACCTAGCATGTGCATCATCTTAATACCTACCACATAATATGTATTTCTTGGATTCATACCCTAAGAACCAAGTTTAGAAGTATTACTTACCTCAAGCCGCGCAAATCCCTACTCTAACAAGCCCTTGCCTCGCGAATTGGCCTACGAACAACTCGAATCTAGCCACAAACAACTTAATACGATCGATACAAGCTATATGAATATCTTCAATACGATAAAACTAAGTTCTTTAACCAAAGTCAAAAAGTCAACCCAAAAGTCAACCCTGGGCCCACATCTCGGAATTCAACAAAATTTACAAAATTCTAACACCTATTCAATAACGAGTCCAACCATACAAGATTCATTTAATTTTGACCTCAAATCGCCTTTCAAATCCTCAAAATATAATTTATGAAGTTTCCAAAATTTTTCCCAATTTTCCAGCCCAAAATACTTATTAAATGGCGAAAATAATGATAGATTCATGTATAACAACCAAATCTGAGTTAGAACTACTTATCCCAATCAACTCCTTGAAAATCCCTTCAAGAATCACCCAAAACTAAGGTCTCTAGCTCAAAATATGAAAAATGGGTCCAAACCCTTGATTTTGAAATTTTATATCTGCTGCCCAGATGTCCTTCTTCGCGAACACGGAAAGTGCCTCGCGTTCGCGAAGCACAAAAATTCAATTTCCCAAATATCCTCTTACGCGAACATGAAGGCTCCCTCGCGAACACGAAGGCTTACTAGCCTGGTGCCCCACCCGCCTCCTCCTTCTACGCGAACACGAGCATTCTCTCGCGATGGCGATGCTCAACTTCCTTATATCTTCGTGAACGCGTGGACTTTTTCGCGAACGCAAAGAACAAACTTCACCTGCCTCTCAGATACACTTCACGAACACGAGACCTCTCTCTCGAGCGCGTATAAGGAAACCGGACCTGAACATTAGCAATTCCACAAAGTCCAAAAATAAGTTGAACTTGATCTGAATCACACCTGAGGCCTAGGGGACCCTATCCAAACATACCAACAAGTCCTAAAACACGATACAAACTTAGTCGAGGCCTCAATTCACATCAAACAATATCAAAAACACAAATCGTATCCCAATTCAAGCCTAATGAAACTAATGGATTTCCAACTTCTACGATTGATGCCGAAACCTGTCAAACCAACTCCGATTCACTTCAAATTTTGCACACAAGTCATAAATGACACAACGGACCTATTCCAATTTTCGAAACCGAAATCCGAGCCCGATAACAACAAAGACAACTTTCGGTCAAACTTCTCAACTCTCAAAACTTTAACTTTTTCAACTTTCGCCAATTCAAGCCAAAACGACCTACGAACCTCCAAATAAAAATTCGGGCATACTCCTAAGTCCAAAATCACCATACGGAGCTATCGAAACCATCAAAAATCTATGCCAGAGTCATTTACACATCAGTCAATATCCGGTCAACTCTTTCAACTTAGGCTTTCAACCTTGGGACTAAGTGTCCAATTCATTCTGAAATATCCCCGGAACCAAACCAACTACCCCGCAAAATCACATAACAACAAACAAACATAAAATAAGCAATAAATGGAGGAACAGAGTTACGATACTCAAAACGATCCGTCGGATATTTACAACATACTATTTGTACTTATACAAGTACGCAAATATAGAGGCCGCCAAATTACAGAGGTATGTCTCTGCTGACAATTGCAAAAGACTAATGATATCGTTTTTTGTCTTTTGTTGCTGGAAATGCAAAGTGGCAAACTAATTGTTCAACAAGAAGCATTATTAGCATTGTCTAGTGTAGATCTAGATGTTGAGGTATTAACTGGTGCATTTATTCTTGACTCGCTTCTACTATTTATGCTTATATTTTCAATCATGAAGGCTGATCTATTATACGTCAACAGGAGCAATTTGTGACCTACTATGACACTGTAATGTCAGACTTGAAAACTGTCTCAAGAAATGCAAATCTTAAATCTAATCTCATTCTACGCGCCAGAGCAATGGATTGCATAAGTTGTGTTGGATTTGCTGTTGGAAAGGAGAAATTTAAAGAAGACGCAGAGCAGGTCTTCTACTAACTACGCCTAGTACTGAACACACATTGATTCCATGATTGGGATTGCCTCGTTCTTGTTTCATTTATTATGCTTTGTGAGATGTCTTTACTGCAGTCAAACAATAGTATAAATTACTCTTGTTTTAGTTACTACTTCCTTCAACAATTATGTGCAACAAAATAATGACAGTGTTACCTTTCCGCCTCTCTTGGCATTCTCTTTGTTGTCATGGCTTGTCCTGGTGCGAGCCGTTGGGTGTGTGAACAAAGTCTCATATTAGTAGCTGAAAAAATTAGGAGCCTACATATAAAGTGTAAGAATCTTTTAATGGTATGAGGTCTTTTGGGAATAATTTTGCTGGCTTGGTCCAAAACGGATATCACAATATGTTAAGAGTATCCATGGACTAGTTTAGCCAAACAATTAGTATCAGAACCCAGGTTCAGCGGGACGAGCATGAAGATGACAAAATGATTGTGTGGGGCGGCGCACACACAAGAAGCTAGTTGTGGGCTTCGGTTGTCACAAATACTTTGATGATGTGGGTGGCGCACAGTAAATCTCAAAAATTAATCAGTGGTGATGTGCCACGTGGAACTTAGTTCGAGGGGGAGCCCCGTGAATTGTGGTGATAGACCACGTGGAACTTAGTTCGAGGGGAAGATTAATGGGTGTGTGAACAAAGTTCCACGGTGATACCTGAAAAGATTGGGAGCCTATATATAAGGTGTAGGGATCTCTTAATGGTGTGAGTCTTTAGGGGAAAACCGTGTGGGCTTGACCTAAAGCGGCAATATCACATTATGTTAAGAGTATCCATGGGCTAATATATCCCAACACAAACTTATTTTCATTTGCTCATTTCTCAACAAAGAGCTTAATTTTTATTCATTTCTTTTTTGTTATTGTCATTAAAGGTTATGGAAGTACTTATATCATTACAAGGATTACAAGCTCCTGTTGAGGACTTGCTATCGGTATGTGTAAATTACTTGATTTTAAGATCAAATTTCTTTCTAGATTGGCCTCTTTTTATTTTCTTAATTTCATTTGCTATGCTACTATGCTAATATACAGACCAAATTTACAGAGTCGGACAAAGCTACAGCCTGTTTGACGCTATGCTACTATGCTAATATATTGAAGGAAGACTTCTACCCATGGATTCCGCAGGTTGGCATGAATGATCACCTGCACGTACGGGGGAAGATGTAGCATTGTACTCACAGGTTCAATTGAAGCAATAACTTTTGACGCGGAACGTAAATTTATATGTAAAAATTTATTAAAATTGCAACAAATAGTGGATATAAACGCATAACTTAAAAAATATATTATGATCTCAATGTTAAGAACCTTAAATGTTGAACCCATAGAGTTTAAATTTTGAATCAGTCTCTGTGCATGTATCAAATTAAACAAGTTATAGCAATGGCTTAATGCATGAAACAGGTTGTTTCAGTCTTTGTTCCGCAGGTTGTTTCAGTCTTTGTTCCGCTTCTGAAATACTATACCAACAATCGTGTCAGGAGATATGCTGTAGAAGGTGAGAATTCTCGTGATTTCATACGGTTTTCTAATTTTTCAGTTGCTGATGTAATTTTCTAATTTTTTCTGTTTAAGCCATGGCCCTCCTGTTGCATTCTGCTAAAGTGGCTGTTGAGAAAGTGATTGCACAAGGTGGAAGTGAGTCATATTTCAAGGAGTTGGCAGACTATATAATACTGTCTCCGGTAGAAAATTTGCATAAGGTTGTCCTTAACATCAGTACTTATGTTGTTTTTGTTTTTCTTTTTTTTTGGCGGGTCCTCAGCCGAGGGTCTTTTGAAAATAACCTCTTTACCTTCACAAGGTAAGGATAATGTCTGCGTACACACTATCCTCCCCAGACACCACTTATGGAAATATACTGCTTATGCTGTAGTTGTTCTTATTTTTTTTTTTTGGTGGGGAAAATGGTTTATTTCGGTCTATTTGAATAAAGAGAAAGTGACACTTGATGTGTTATCTTATGCGGGAGCCTATGACAGAAATATGCAGAGCCATGTTGTATGTATTGGATGATTGGCTGCAGGTTTGGTTATGTCTAAGACAGCTTCTTTATTTTTTATCTAAGTTTCGCATTGTTTACCTATAAAGTTGTCATGGTGGTATGTTTCTTTCGGACTTTAAAAATTTATTTTGCTTTGGATTTGTTGAATTATGACTTGTTCTTACTTGAGATATTTATGTAGAAGTTAAAGTTGCATATATATTTTAATTTTGGTATTAAAATATGGAAGACACTTGTATGGAAGTCAAGTTTTATTTCATTTGAGATGATTTTATGTCTTACTTGAGAACTATTATGAGTTAGTATTCTGTATATGAATTTTCCATTGTATTATAAAGATACAGTGATGATATTGAATCTCTGATTCAGATGGAAAACAACCTCACTAGTGATTGATGATCACCTTTGATGGAGTATTATGGTATTGGAATTGCCTTCCAATAAGGCTGATTAACCAACCTCTTGCTGAATCCACTAGGAATTAGGCTGACAATATTTGTGTTGATAAATTTTGATTGCCAAGGCGCAATAGCTATTGTAAGAAAATAAATCTTTTATAGGAAGAGTAGACATATTCTTTTGAGACATAATGTGATAAAGCAATTGCTTAAAGAATGGTTGTGTTTGATGAGATGCGGTCATTGGACCTAGAATGGGTGCTATCGGATTTGATTTCGGTATATTTGGAAGGATGGTGTCATTGATCGGCTTAGAAATTGGCTATAGTTCTTGTCGAAGGAGGGAGGGCTCCATGATTTGTTGATCTGATGAATGGTTACGGGTTTCTGCGTATTTCTTTCATCATCGGCAATGTACAAAGGTTTTGAATAAGATTTTACTTGATATGAGGTTATTACCGGTATTGGGTTTGTTTTGAGCAACTACTGTGATCGACAATTATTACTACGAGTATGCTTAGCTGTGTGGTATATCATGTGATTATGTCTTGGGTTATGGTTATAGCTTGATTCGACTTGTTCAGACTTATACAGTGTGTAGATGCGAGATTCAGGTCTTGTGAGGAAATTCGGATATTGGAAATTAGGTTCTAAGGCTTATGAGCTAAAGTTGAATTAAGGATCTTCAGTTATGTTGTGTTACCGGACTTATATGGGTTGGGGTGACGTGGGATCACCCCGGGTATGTGCATGGTAAGGTTACACGGTGATTTGATTGCTTTGGAACGACTTTGGACACGTTCGAGGACGAATGTATGTTTAAGTGGGGGAAAATGTAATGACCCAGCCGGTCGTTTTGAACATTTGCATTTCGTTTAACTATTTGAAGTCTTGAGCAGCATCGTATGATGTATTATGACTTATGCGAATCGTTGGTTTTGGTTTGGACAAATGAATTTCATGATTGAAGATTTAAGTTGGAAGCGCAACCAAGTTTGACTTTTTAGTAATCGACCTCAGATCGGAGTTTTAATGATTCCGTTAGATCCGGATGATGATTTTGGACTTGGGTGTATACCCATAATTTCATTTGGATATTTCTAGAAAGTTTCGGTACTAATTAGCGAAAGTTGGAAATTTGAAGGTTTGGAATGTTCATAAGTTTGACTGGGAGTTGATTTTGATGATATCGGGTACGGATTTTGGTTTCGAAAATTGGAATAGCTTCATTATGTCATTTGGGACTTCTGTGCATAATTTGGATTCATTCCGAGTTGATTTGATATATTTCAGCACGGAGTTTTGGAAGTTGAAAGATTCAAAGTTTATTATGTTTGATTTGAGGTGAGATTTGTCGTTTCGATGTTGTTATGCGTGATTTGAGGCCCCGAGTAGGTCTGTGTTATGGGACTTGTTGGTATATTTGGATGGGGTATCGAGGGGCTCGGATGAGTTTCGGACGAGGTTCAGATCTTTTTGGATCAAGTTGGCTTAGCTGAAGGTTCTGGTGTGTTCGCATCTGTGGAGGGCTGGTCGCAGAGGCGAAGTAGGTTGTGTGGGACAATTTGCGCAGAAGAGACATTATGGGTGCATCTGCGGAATCGTAGATGCGGTGAGTTTGAGCGCAGAAGCGAAGAGCATTGTAGAAGCGTGATTTGAGTTTGCACCTGCGTTTGTGCAGAAGCGGAGCTCGTTCTGCAGGTGCGAAGGCGGGCCTCTAGTGATTCTTCGTAGAAGCGTAATTTTGGTCGCAAAAGCGACGCCGCAGAAACGGCTAATGTTTCGCGGATGCGAAATAAAGCTTGGGCAGACTCTATTTAATTCAAGGTTTTGGTTATTCTATCATATTTTTGAGATTTGGAACTCGGTTTGGGCGACTTTTGAGAGGGATTTCACCACATGGATCGGGTTAAGTGTTCTATACTTGGTTTTGGTTATATTTCATTAATCTATCTTCGATTTATC
>AWOL01S0041059.1:0-21835 GCA_000715115.1 Nicotiana otophora | reverse complement strand
GGGGGGGGGGTTCAAGTCTCAATATATGCCCACTGAATACTCTAAAAAGGTTGGGTAAAGGCCTGCACGAGATACGGATGGGAAGTATGAATGTAAATGCGTTTGATTGATCCCAAAGATCCATAATCGGAGAAATCAACCTCAACCTACAAATGGGCCCGACCTGGTTTGATGTTGAGTTCCAAGTGCTGGATATATTTGCTACCTATAATCTATTGTTAGGATGACCCTGGATACATGCCACTGGGACAGTGGCTTCTACTCTGCATCAGGCTGTGAAGTTTGAATGGAATCATCAAGAAGTGATTATCCATGGGGATGGAAGGAACCCCATCTACACTAATCAGACCGTTCAAGTCATTGAGAAGAGGAAAAGCTGGGTGGAGAAACGTACCATCGCATTGAGTGAGTCAACACAATTGAAAAGGATCGATGGTGGAGTAACAAGATAGAAAGCATATTAATATAGACAGGATATGAACCTGGCAAGGGTCTCGGCAAAAACCTCCAAGAGATCACCAAACCTGTACAACTGCAGTATCATGGCACAACGTTTGGGCTCGGATATGAATATACTTGGCAAGAATACCAGGATTGGTAGCCGCTATGGCGTGGTCCTTATTATCTGCTGGAGCAACCAGTACCACCTCTGCACCAGACAGTTCATCAAGCTGACATAATATGGGGATCTAAGGAAGATGAAGTCTTAGCTGGCATGAGGAAACTATTTCTGGATGAAGAAGATATGGATTGCAGTGCGATAGTTGAGAAGGAGGAGGAGGAAGACCTTACCATTCAGACCGTGAGGAAAGGAGTTGTTCTCAAAAACTGGACTGCTGCACCATCCCGGGCCCGTCGAGTTCCTGGGTAGCTTGGCAGATTAACATCAATTATTTTTAAGCATTTGAGACATTTTCAGTATTATTATTTGAAATAATTGCTCGAATCATCGAGCCGCATTTGTTAACGTGTAAAAAAACATTTTAATTAATGCATTGCTACTTTTAATATTTACTATTATTCTCTATATTTTCTCTTTTTACAATATTATTATTACCTAACACGATGAGCCTGTGACTGTGACATGTAATGAGACAACGCAACATAAGGATAGTGATTCAGAAGACCTGGAAGATGATACGATACTTGAGGAAATCATCATAGAAGTGGAAATGTTTTTGAAAACAAGCCATAGTCCAATTTGGACGAAACTGAGGCAGTTAACTTAGGGGATTCCGAACTGGTTAAGGAAACATGCATAAGCATTCATCTATCACTGTCAGAGAAAGAAGAGTACATCAAATTCCTAAAAGAATATAATGATATCTTTGCATGGTCCTACGACGATATGACGGGTTTGAGCACAACCATAGTAGCTCTCAAGTTACCCACTAATCCTATATGTCCACCGGTAAAGCAGAAGCTCAGAAAACTCAACCCTGATATGAGTTTGAAGATAAAAGAGGAGGTCACCAAGAAGATCAAAGCCAATGTTCTTAGAGTGGTCGAGTACCCGACTTGGTTGGCCAACATTGTGCCAGTTCCGAAGAAAGATGGGAAAGTCAGAGTATGTTTTGATTACTGATATCTAAATATAGAAAGTCCCAAAGATGATTTCTCGTTGCCTAATATACATATATTGATCGACAACTGTGCCAAACATGAACTCCAATCCTTTGTGGATTGCTTCACGGGGTACCATCAGATTTGGATGGATGAAGAAGATGCTAAAAAGACAGCCTTCATCACGCCATGAGGGATATATTGTTATAAAATGATGCCATTTGGTCTGAAGAACGCCATATCCACCTACATGAGAGCTATGACAACTATTGTCCACGACATGATATACAAAGAGATATAAGTGTATGTGGATGACACTATCATCAAATCCAAAAGGAGTACGGACCACATAGCGGATCTGAGGAAATTTTTCAATCGGCTTCGAAAGTATAATATGAAATTGAATCCTACAAAGTATGCTTTCGGAGTCCCTACTAGAAAATTGTTAGGATTCATCATCAGTCGCAGAGGGATTAAGTTGGACTCGTCAAAAGTCAAAGCAATCCAAGACTTGCCACTGCCAAAGAATAAGAAGGATGTGATGAGCTTTTTAGGGCATCTCAATTACATCAGTCGCTTCATAGCACAATCAAAAGTGATATGTGAGCCGATATTCAAAATGCTGAGGAAAGAGGCCGCAACAAGTTGGACTAAAGAATGCCATAAAGCCTTCGAAAAATCAAGGAGTATCTATCCAAACCGCCCGTTGTGGTCCCACCAGAGCCGGGAAAACTACTGCTGCTTTATTTGTCTGTATTGGACGGAGCTTTCGGTTGCGTTTTGGGACAATATGATGAAACTGGAAGAAAGGAGCATGCAATATAATATCTAAGCAAGAAGTTCACACCCTATGAAGCCCGACACTCTTTGCTAGAACGCACTTGCTGTGCTTTGACATGGATAGCTCAGAAATTGAGGCATTATTTTTGTGCATACACTACATATCTCACATCAAGGATGAATCTACTAAAATATATCTTTTAGAAGCCTATGCCTACGGGTAAGTTAGCAAAGTAGAAAATATTGGATTGGCAGATCATCTGGCAAAAAATCCCGTAGATAGAGTATACGAACCATTGAAAACATATTTTCCCGATGAGGAGGTGTCGTTCATGGGAGAAGATATCACCGAAGCATATGATGGTTGGAGAATGTTCTTCGACGAAGCAGCAAACTTCAAAGGATTAGGTATCAGAGCAGTTTTGGTATCAAAAACTGGCCAACACTATCCGGTATCTGCAAAACTCAGGTTTCCATGCACCAACAATATGGCAGAATATGAGGCTTGCATCTTGGGACTCAGGTTGGCCATTGACATGAATGTTCAGGAGTTGTTGGTAATTGGAGATTCCGATGTGTTGGTGCATCAGGTTTTAGGAGAATGGGCTACAAAGAACACTAAAATAGTGCCATATTTGCACTGTGTACAAGAGCTTATCAAAAGGTTCACAAAGATAGAATTCAAGCATGTTCCGAGCGTTCAGAACGAGTTCGCAGATGCATTATCCAGTTTGTCTTCCATGATACAACATCCAGACAAGAATGTCATCAATCCTATCCTAATAGCAATCCATAAACATCCAACTTATTGTGCTCATGTTGAAGAAGAGAGCGATGGAAGCCCATGGTTCTATGATATCAAGGAATATTTGGCAAAGGGAGAATATCAAGAGCACGCCACCCATACTCAAAAATGCACACTTCGAAGCTTATTGTTACTACGGTGTGTCGATGCCAAAGAAGCATCCAGATTGCTCGAGGAAATACATTCCGGAACTTGCGGACCACATGAATGGCTTCGTCTTAGCCAAGAAAATACTAAGAGCAGGGTATTTCTAGATAACTATGGAAACAAACTGCATCATATATGTTCATAAGTGTCACCAATGCCAGATACATGTTGATATGATACGAGTGCCACCCAATGAACTCAATACAACAAGTGTGCCCTGGCCTTTCTCCGCTTGGGGCATGGACATCATCGGCCCAATTGAACCCACTGCTTCAAATGGGCGTAGGTTCATTCTAGTGGCCATAGATTATTTCACAAAATGGGTCGAAGCTTCATCTTACAAAGTTGTAACTAAGAAGGTCGTCGCATATTTTGTTCGGGATCGCATTGTTTGTCGGTTCGGAATGCCAAAGTCAATCTTCACGGACAATGCCACCAATATCAACAGTGACCTAATGAAGGCCATGTGTGAAACTTTCAAGATCAAGCATAAGAATTCCACAGCATACATGCCGGAAATGAATGGAGCTGTAAAGGCCGCCAACAAGAACATCAAGAAGATACTAAGGAAAATGGTAGCTAATTACAAGCAATGGCACGCAAAATTGCCATTTGCTCTGCTCGGGTATCGTACCACGGTTCGCACATCAACTGGGGAAACTCCTTACCTATTGGTTTATGACACTGAAGCAGTTATTCCTGCCGAAGTAGAAATTCCTTCTTTGAAAATTATAAAAGAAGCTGAGCTCAGCGATGCAGAATAGGTACAGAGCCGCTATGAACAACTGGCTCTCATTGATGGAAGGAGAATGAATGCAGTATGTCGCAGTCAAATCTATCAGAACAGAATGACAAGAGCTTTCAACAAAAAAGTCAGACCAAGGCAACTCACACCGGGGCAGTTGGTGCTAAAGCGGATCTTCCCATATCAGGATGAAACCAAGGGGAAGTTCTCACCCAACTGGCAAGGTCCCTACATGGTTCACCGAGTATTAACAGGAGATACTATGTTTAGGATTTGGCCAAAACCTATCAACTCAGATGCAGTCAAGAGATAATATGTTTAGGATTGTTTACATTTCTTCACTTAATGTAACTGAACTACGCTTGACCTGATTTCCGTTTAAGAGAGGATACGTAGGCAGCCCTATGGGTTCGGTCACATATTAATAAAATCTTCATTTTCCCATGATCAAAAAATGGGGCAAGATTGCAAATTCAAGTCGACATCGTCATGTGTGGAACAACCAAAAAGTATTGTCAAGAGTATGCATTTAAACTGGGGCAGAAATTTGAGGAGGACCCTCAAAATTCTAAGGCGAAGAGGTTGCTAAATATATCACAGTCACTGGTTCATCAAGATTATTTGATATCACAAACACATTTCAAACAACTATATTTTTGCAAATAATTTGTCAAATGCATATATTGTTTTTTGAAAACTTTGTTTCTATGACAGTCGGATGCTACCCAGGGTAACTCAAGTAGGGCTGCAAGACAAGAGTGAAGGAAAAGCAAGGAGTCAAGAGCAAGAACCAACCTCTCTCCCGCAAAACTCATAATATTTCTTTGAATGCAGGCACAACAAACACAACAGGAATATTCACAAATATATACACACAACAAAATCACTATCTTCATAACGACAAGGTTGACAAACGCAACACATCAAGCTAAGAAATACTTCACCCTTTCACAGCTATCCTTTGCTTTTCCCGCATAAGTTTAAGCATTGACTTTTCTTGTATGCGACTAAGCATTGTCTCCTCTTCTTGCATGAGGCTAAGCATTGCCTCCATAATTGTATAAAGTTAAGTACTGCCTGCATGAGACTAAGCATTGTCTCCTCTTCTTGCATGAGGCTAAGCATTGCCTCCATAATTGTATAAAGTTAAGTACTGCCTGCATGAGACTAAGCATTGTCTCCTCTTATCGCATAAGGCTAAGCATTGCCTCCATAATTGCATAAGGCTAAGCACTGCCTGCATGAGACTAAGCATTGTCTCCTCTTCTTGCATGAGGCTAAGCATTGCCTCCATAATTGTATAAAGTTAAGTACTGCCTGCATGAGACTAAGCATTGTCTCCTCTTATCGCATAAGGCTAAGCATTGCCTCCATAATTGCATAAGGCTAAGCACTGCCTGCATGAGACAAAGCATTGTCTCCTCTTCTTGCATGAGGCTAAGCATTGCCTCCACAATTGTATAAGGCTAAGCACTGCCTGCAAGAGACTAAGAATTGTTTCCATTTATTGCATGAGGATAAGCATTGCCTCCCTAATTGCATAAGGCTAAGCCCTACCTTTCTCTACATGAGACTAAGCATTGTCTCCTCTTCTTGCATGAGGCTAAGCACTGCCTCCCTAATTGCATAAGGCTAAGCCCTACCTTTCTCTACATGAGACTAAGCATTGTCTCCTCTTCTTGCATGAGGCTAAGCACTGCCTCCCTAATTGCATAAGGCTAAGCCCTACCTTTCTCTACATGAGACTAAGCATTGTCTCCTCTTCTTGCATGAGGCTAAGCACTGCCTCCCTAATTGCATAAGGCTAAGCCCTACCTTTCTCTACATGAGACTAAGCATTGTCTCCTCTTCTTGCATGAGGCTAAGCACTGCCTCCCTAATTGCATAAGGCTAAGCGCTGCCTTTCCCTGCATGAGACAAATCATTGTATCCTCTTCTGGCATGAGGCTAAGCACTACCTCCCTAATTGCATAAGGCTAAGCACTGCCTTTCTCTGCATGAGACTAAGCATTGTCTCCTCTTCTTGCATGAGGCTAAGCACTGCCTCCCTAATTGCATAAGGCTAAGCACTGCCTTTCTCTGCATGAGACTAAGCATTGTCTCCTCTTCTTGCATGAGGCTAAGCACTTTCTCCCTAATTGCATGAGGCTAAGAACTTCCTCCCTAATTGCATAAGGCTAAGCATTGCCTTTCTTTGCGTGAGAACTGAATACTATCTCCACTACGCTAACTAAGACCTAGCACTATCTCTTTGGTCACCTATGGCTAAGCGCCACCCTCATATCACACAAGACTAAGCCTTGTCTTGTCTCGTCCTCGCATACGGCCAAGCATCATATCTTTGAATTTCATGGGTTGAAACATCGCCATTTTGTCCAAAGGCATTATCCTCATAGCCGGAAGTCACCATTCCATGGCCTGAGGATCTCTCAAAATCGCACATCATTATTCAAAAGCGTCATAGTCCAGAGGCACCATCCTCATGGCCCGAGGACACCATTTCATGCCCCTCGAATCCCTTATCATATGCTTCATGGCCTAGGACGTCATGGTCTAAGGACATCATCCTCGCCGTCCAAAGATAACCTTCATGGTCCAAAGGGAATTTGCATCACGTTTAAACTTTTGCAATAACCCATGTATATATTCGCATGCACCGTGTTTTAATTTTTGCAAGTACCCCAGGAGGAAACCATTCTACAAACGGGAGCAATCTTCGCTTTGGTTTTCGTTCATAACATTCACATCCTTCAATTGCTTCAAACATAACCAACTACTAGCAATTGCCCGCCTTTTACTCTATGATCGTTCAGATATTTGCTCTATGATACATTCATGACTCCGCATAAATTCATCCGATACTATCCAAAAGAACCCTTTTCGAGACATACGACCATTCTTATAACAACTCCATCGGTTTCGTTCACCTTTGGCTCCAGAACTACACACGGATTGATTCCCGTAACACCAGGGATATGTAGGCAACTCAAGAACCAGGGTTCGACCCCTAGTTTTTCAAATCGTATCATTCCTCATTCAATTCAGCCAAAATTGGTCATCATTTTCTTTACCTGACAACTCTTTCATCATTCCTGGGTAAAGAGGGGCAACTGTTGATACCCAATTTTGCCCTCATATTTTATCAAATAGTATATATACCTTTCAAAATATCATTTTGCATCATTATTTAGTTTACAAAATCTATACAGGCATTTTCTATGATTTTCCATAATATTTAGAGCTTTGAAGTTGATTTTTTCTTGCACTTAAATTACTTGAATACTTATTAATTACTCCTTCAAATTATTTTGTGCTGACTTAATTACCTAAAATTATTATTTTTTCATCTATAATAAACGTTTAATATTTTTACTTCATTCTTACATAATTACATTAGTATTTTTAAGCTATTTGCACAATCTTGCAAATATAGCCTATATTTTACAATGTTTATTGCATTTGTCATTTTATTCAAGGTCAAAATAATATCTTATGTTTTTATAATCTTTTACCATTGTTTAAAGTATTAATTTGCATAAATATCATTTTTATAATTTATTTAACTATTTTTTATTAAATTATTTTACTCTTAATTTCCTATTTTAAAATCTGCCCAAAATTGGGATTAATTTCGGACCAATTAAGCTCCAAATGAACCTCTAGCCCAATAACCTCAGCAGCCCAAACGCCCGTTTAAAAATCCCGGCACAACCCGTTTATAATGACCCACCCCACCTTCCTCTTAAACTTAGCTGTTGATCTCAAATGATCAACGGCCCAAATTAAAACCCTCACTCTCCTTATATCCCCTCACCCAAATCCTAATCCCCATTTCCCTTCATCAGCCGCCTCTAAATACTCCTCCCTCCTTTAGAAACCCTAGCCGCCCCTTCAATCTTCTCTGAATCTGTCTCAATCATGGATTCCTTTTGTGATTTTCTTACCTTTTACGTGTTACCTCAGTATTACTTGCAAGACTATGGTGTCACTTAGTACTTGCCTAAACTTGGCAAGTACCATCTCTCAGATTCGGTCCCGTTCAACTTCAATCGCTAAGATCTGGACAATATCTCGTCCATATATACAGAAGAATTGGTGATTTCTCGTACCAGTAGACGGATTTTCAAATGTTGAACCCTAATTAGGGTGTAATTTTTGATTTTTTTCCTTTAGTGGTCGCTTTACGATTGTATGTATATTTTTCATTTCCTTGTTTATATTTGATTGACTTCTTTCCTTATTTACTCGTCTGATTTAACCACTATATAAATGTCACGCCCCAAAACCGAAGAGCGTGACCGACGCTCAACCGAGTGAACCTGACCGAGCAAGCCTGTTCGATTTCCTTCTACCCAAACTCATCCATGAATGAATATAATACATATTTTCATTAATTAGACAAAAAGTATTCGTGTCTACAATACCAATTCATTACCAATAGTTTTCGTCATTTTTAAAGTATCAAATGGGACAAGAAACAACCACAACATAACATAGATTGTCTTTCCCAGCACTAATACACAACCCACACTATGTCTACAGAGCCTCTATAGATAAAGAAGAGTACAATGATAATGCCAGCAACAAGGCCCCGGCTATACCTCAAACAGAATACACAAAGCACAAAAGATTCATGACCCCGGGATGAAGTGGGGCTCACCAAGTCAGCTGGAAAGAAGATGTATGGCTATCACTGATCAATATCTCCTGTTGTGGAACCACCTGCATCCATTTAAAGATGTAGCGCCCCCGGCAAAAAGGACGTTAGTACTGTCGAATAACACTAGTATGTATAACTAAACACCCTCTTAATAGAATGACAAATAATACAAACAAGATTATCATAATGTTAATGGAAGCTTTAATCAACATCAAACCTCAATTTAGGATCAAGACAGTGTTTCAATTAATTTCCATATCTCACATTGGGAGATTTTTAGTATCGATATAACATTGTCCACAATACCAGTACCACCATACTCTCAGGACGGAGTCCGATCATGACCCAATCGTCTACGCTATCTCATTAGAGACATCAACCACAAGTACTCTCAATATCAATACCACCGTCTTTAACACGGAGTCCGATCACGACCCGATCGGCTAGGCTATCCATTAGGGACATCGACCACAATCACAATTTAAATTACAATTTCCAGCACAATCACCACCATGTGTGCGGCATGGTGTCCGATCACGACCTGACCGGCTAGGCTGTCTTATTCGATACATCAACCTTTTTATATCAATCACCGCATTTCATATTACTTTCACATCTTTTAATTTCATTGGCACTAATGGACATAATTTATAAGATCATTCTTGGCACGGTGGCCATATTTAGTATTTCATGCTCACCTTTTCCCTTTCTAACATCAACATCATCAACAACAACAACAATCCAAACCAAGGCATGTAGTACACATATGAGCAATTAAGAGTCTAAGGCACATAGAGATTCTTCACAAAATTGGGCGTAATAGCATTCGTTTGAATTTAACTTGAAGTCGAACATTTCTAATGCACAACCCATATTTTTTTTAACATTGATAACATAACATAAATAAATCATTTGGAATACTTGTTGAACATATATCTTTCAACCTAATCTTACTCGGAATATTCAATTTGATAATGAACCACTCGGGACTTACATAATTCACATAAATATCGTGGAATCCAATTCTAAGAGAAGAGTTTAGCCAACATACCTCAATCAAGCTTCCTTAAAGTCTAAAATGTTCCGGAATTCTTATCAACTTCAATTTATTGTAGAAATATAACAAATTAAACCAAAATTAGGAAGATGCTCATGGTTCTAGGTGTGGATTAAGGTTTCAAGGTCCTTTTATGGAGGATTCCATCATCCCACAACCCAATCTTTACCATGTTTAGCTCAATAATATTCCTACACCCTTTGATAATACATGCATGTAAATTAAACAACTCTCATGCCCAAATATTATCTTGCTAATTACCCATTTCTAGACAAATTCGAAATTGAGGGTTAGGGTGTAGAATCTTACCTCTAGGATGAAGACCTAGAGAGTTTCCCTTCTTAATCTTCCAAAACTTGAGCAAGAATTAAAGAATCAATTATTGAGAAGATTATGAAGGCGGTCTATTTATAATAGCCACTTTGATGGTTTGAAAGCACTGATGGCCGACCATCAACTGGCGTTAATTAATGACCTTGGGGACCGTGCAGACGCGATGCTTCAATCGCTTATGTCGCTTACGTCATGATGTTGACGTCATAATTGGTCGGGGTACTAGATCGAAGGCTCAGTTTATTTCTTCTCGTTACACTCCAAGAAACGAGGGGACTGTCTGTATATGGTCAAAATCGGGCCTACCCTATTTTGCTGTTTGATCCAGACAAGGAAGTTGCATCGGGGGTAGCCCTGTAATAAATCAGACCTGAGCTAGAAGATAAGACATAAAGCCTAGAGATCGAAGTGTACGTTGAGACCGAGACCAGCAACAATCGAGACCAAGTATGACCAACTTCTAGGGAAGCATAATAACGGAATGGCGAGACATCAGTAACCGGTCAAAGATCACGGCGTGAATCTCGGGACAAATATCTGTGATTGGCCTAAGATCATGGCGTGAATCTCAGAACAGACCAAATTAGAAGCGGTTAACTAGCTGTTTATACGATTTCCTTCTAAAATTAGAGACATACCATAATTAGGTTTCCTCTACTATATAAAGAGGAGTTCCAATCATTTGCAGGGCATCATGATTCACTGATAAAAATATACATATACGCTGCTTTCTTTGTCTTACTTACTGTTCATCAATGCTTGTTCTATCCTCTCTTGTTCTAATTAACTAACCTCGAGAGTATCTTGAATCAAGGTCGAGGGATTGTTTGCAGATCGATTTGATTTATTTTACTGTCCAATTTATCTATTTAATTCATTGTTTATCAATTGGTGCTGGTTTAAATCACATATCCTTAAAATCACAATATAAGTTTAATTGTTACTCAATTTTGAGGGTAAACAGTTTGGCGCCCACTGTGGGGATAAGGATAATAGTGATTATTCAGTACTGATTCTGGTAAAATGCACTATTTTACGCTTGTTCTTGTCAAGTATCTTTGCTTTCAGGTTAAAACATGTCAAACTCATAAAACACATCCACACACGGTGACAATGGCCTCGTATTCCACGGTGAAAATGAAAATTTAATTACTCCGGGAGTCGAGGTGCCACAGGCTACTTTCGGGGGAGCACCGGTTCCCAACCCAGTTGATGTCAGTTCGCACATTTCTCTAAATGCGGACCTAGGCGCAAGTCTCGAGGGGAACGTATGCAAAGAAGGTTGATCTAGTGACCAAGGGACACAGGGCAGAGGAGACGAAGGAGTCAATCTCCAAGTGATATTCGAGATGCTTCAGGCTTAGCAAGCTATTATTGCTTAGTTACAAAATCAACATAGAGCTCCGAATAGGGTTGAGCCTCAAATTACTCGCCGTACCGAGCCAGTACCGGAAAGGTCAAACGATAACGAGTCGAGGACTAATCCTACGGTAATGAAAATTCTCGAGGAGCTCACCAAAAGAATTGAATAGGGGGAGAAGAGAATCGAAGTCAACGATAAAAAAATGGAGACATACAACTCTCGAGTTGACCAGATACCGGGGGCACCGCCAATCTTGAAAGGGATGGATTCGAAGAAGTTTGTACAAAAGTCATTTCCTCCAAGTGCGGCTCCGAAGCCTATTCCAAAGAAGTTTCGTATGCCAGACATACCCAAATATAATGGGACCACCGATCCCAACGAGCATGTTGCTTCATATTCATGCGCCATCAAGGGTAACGATTTAGAAGATCATGAAATCGAAATTGTGCTGTTGAAAAAATTCGGAGAGACCCTTTCGAAGGGAACAATGATTTGATATCACAGCCTGCCATCAAATTCCATCGACTCATTTTCCATTTTAGCAGATTCTTTCGTAAAGGCACACGTCGGGGCCATAAAGGTCACAACGAGGAAATCGGACCTTTTCAAGGTAAGACAAAGGGATAATGAAATGCTGAGGGAGTTCGTATCCCGATTTCAAATAGAACGCATGGAGTTGCCACCGGTCACAGGTGATTGGGATGTTCAAGATTTCACCCAAGGGTTGAATGAGCGAAGTTCGATAGCATAACGACAGTTGAAATAAAATTTGATCAAGTATCCAGTTGTAACTTGGGTAGATGTGCACAATCAATATCAATCGAAGATTAGGGCCGATGACGACAAATTAGGAACCCTTTCCAGTTCAGTACATACAAACAGGTCGCTAGTAAAAAACCAGAGGGATGTCGACAGGGAGCCAAGGTCGAACAGAGACCGATATCAACCATATACCATAGATCAAAGGAACAATGGTTCAGGACGCAATTCCGCCCACAACGATTGAAGAAGTGATCGAGGACAGAATTCTCGGGGACTTATGAGCAAAAGTGGTTTTGACAAGTATGCCGATCCCAGAGAGGCACCTAGGTTATCGGAATATAACTTTAGCATCGATGGATCGAGCATTGTATCGGCAATCGGAAAGATCAAAGATACTAGGTGGCCCAGATCCATACAAACTGATCATTCCCAAAGAAACCCAAATTTGATGTGCAAATATCATGGCAAGCATGGTCACAAGAATGAGGATTGCAGGCAATTAAGGGATGAGGTAGCTCATCTATTTAATGAGGGCCATCTTCGAGAGTTCCTCAGCAATCGAGCCAAGAATCATTTCAGAGAAAGGGACGCCAATAGGAAAAATAAACAGGAGGAACCCCAACATGTCATTCATATGATTGTCGATGGGGTCGACATACCACAAAGACCCATATTCAAACGCAGTAAGGTATCAATAACTAGGGAAAAATGCACCCAAGATTATGTGCCCGAAGGCACTTTATCATTCAACGACGAAGAAGCAGAAGGTATTTCTCAGCCCTACAATGACGCTCTAGTAATTTCTATCTTATTGAATAAAGTTTGAGTTAAGCGTGTTTTAGTGGATCCAGGTAGCTTGGCGAATATCATCCGATCGAGGTTCGTGGAGTAGCTCAGCCGACAAAATCAAATCGTGCTCGCAGCTTGGGTCTTAAACAGCTTTATTATGGCCAGTGAAACAATTAAAAAGGAGATTATTCTGCCGGTAACCGTGGCTGGAAACATTCAAGATACCAAGTTTCGCGTAATCGAGGGCAACATGAGGTAAAATTCCCTACTCGTAAGGCCTTGGATCCACAATATGAGGGTAATCCCTTTGATTCTCCACCAAATGATGAAATTCCCGATGCCGGCCGATGTAAAAATAGTATACGGGGAGCAACATGCTGCAAAGGAAATATTTGCAGTCGATGAGGTAACGCTGATATCGACACTGTCAACCTCGGAGAGGTGGAGCATCAAAAGTAAACAAGATGTCAAATAACAATCACAACCACCAGTCTCGACCGAATCAGGGAAGCAGGAGATAGAAGAAGACGAGGAGGATTTTCTGACCCCTCGAGCTTTTATTGTTCACGAAGATTCTGACGCCCCCAAATCAACGGTCGAAGAGATGGAACATATTATATTGATGGAGTACCTACCCGAGCGAAAGGTATACCTGGGAACGGGATTAACCCCCGAACTCAAGAAAAAGCTTATTCAATTTCTTATTGATAACATAGATTGTTTTTCTTGGTCCCATTTAGAATGATAGGGATCCCACCGGAGATAACGATACATCGGCTAAGCCTGGACCCTAGGTTCAAACCGATTAAGCAAAAGAGAAGATCCCAGTCCGAGGTAAAGCACGCATTCATAAAAGACGAGGTAACTAAACTTCTCAAAATAGGGTCCATTCGGGAGGTGAAATCTTCCGAATGGTTAGCCAATGTAGTTGTAGTCCCTAAAAAAGAGAACAAACTCAGAATGTGTGCAGATTATAAGGATTTAAACAAGGCGTGACCTAAAGATTCTTTTCCACTGCCTAACATCGATCGTATGATCGATGCCATGGCCGACGACGAGATCCTTACTTTTCTCGATGCCTATTCCGGGTGCAATCAAATCCAAATGAACCCAGAGGACCAAGAAAAGACTTCATTTATCACCAAGTATGGAACATATTGTTATAATGTAATGCACTTCGGGCTAAAACATGCAGGAGCTACTTACCAACGCCTTGTAAATAAACTGTTCGAAGAACAAATAGGTAAATCAATGAAAGTTTATATTGATGGCATGCTAGTTAAGTCTCTGCATGCAGAGGACCATTTGGCTCATTTGCAAGAAACAATCGAGATTTTAAAGAAGTACAACATGAAGCTTAACCCCAAGAAATGTGCTTTCAGGGTCGGTTCAGGAAAGTTCCTTGGCTTCATGGTATCGAATCGGGGGATCGAGGTCAACCCCGATAAAATCAAGGCCATCGAAGATATCACCGCCGTGGACAGTGTAAAGGCCGTGCAGATGCTGACTGAACGAATAGTTGCCTTAGGCCGATTCATTTTGAGGTCATCGGATAGAAGTCACAGATTTTTCTCTCTGCTAAAAAAGAAGAACGATTTCGCCCGGACTCTGGAATGCCAACATGCATTAGAGGAATTGAAGCGATACCTATCGAGCTCACCACTGCTTCACACTCCAAAGGAAGATAAAAAACTTTGCTTGTACTTGGCAGTATTGGAAATCATGGTAAGTGGTGTCCTAGTTCGGGAAAAGCAAGGTACGCAATTTCCCATTTATTATGTAAGTCGAACCTTAGGAGAAGCAGAAACTAGATATCCATATTTGGAGAAATTGGCACTTGCACTGATAAGCGCCTGTATAAAGTTAAGACCATACTTTCAATGTCACCCCATATGCGTAATAACCACTTACCCACTTCGTAATATTTTGCATAAACCTGAACTATCGGGCCGATTGGCCAAATGGGTCGTCGAACTCAGTGGGTATGATATCAAATATCAACCCCGGAAAGCCATCAAGTCTCAAATTTTAGCGTACTTCACGGCCAATTTTACGCCAACCATCATACCCAAAGTTAAAAAGGAGCTCTTGTTAAAATCAGGTACATCATCGGGGGTATGGACCCTTTTCACAGATGGTGCTTCGAATGTGAAGGGGTCCGGGCTAGGCATCATTTCGAATCCACGCACAGGTAGCACTATTAGGCAATCTATTAAAACTTCTAGGTTAACTAACAATGAGGCAGAGTACGAGGCCATGATTACAGGTCTTGAGCTAGCTAAAAGCTTAGGAGCAGAAGTCATTGAAGCCAAGTGTGACTCTTTACTGGTGGTGAACCAAGTAAACAAAACCTTTGAAGTTTGAGAGGATAGAATGCAAAGGTATTTTGACAAGCTGCAGGTAACCTTGCACCATTTCAAGGAATGAACTTTACAGCATGTACCTCGAGAACAAAACAGTAAGGCCGATACACTTGCAAGTTTATGGTCATCGGTCGAGGAAGATGAGATCAGCTCAGGGACTATCGTTCAACTCTCGAGATCCGTAATCGGGGAAGGTCACACCGAGATAAACTCTACAAGCCTAACCTGGGATTGGAGGAATAAATATATTAAATTGTTGAAGAACGGAAAGCTCCCATCGGACCCTAAAAAGTCGAGGGCCCTACAAACCAGAGCTGCACGATTTGCATTGGCTGAAGATGGAACATTATACAGAAGGACATTCGACGGACCATTGGCAGTATGCTTAGGACCAGGAGACACCGATTATGTTCTACGAGAGGTCCATCAAGGCACTTATGGAAACCACTCCGACACCGAATCACTGATTTATAAAATTATTAGAGCAGGATACTACTAGGATAGCATGGAAAAAGACACTAAGGAGTTTGTTCAAAAATGTAATAAATGTCAAAGGTTTGCACCGATGATCCATCCGCCCGGAGAATAACTTCATTCAGTCCTATCCCCATGGCCATTCATGAAATGGGGGATGGATATCGTCGGCACTTTACCATCAGCCCCATGTAAAGCCAAGTTCATTTTATTTATGACTGACTATTTTACTAAATGGGTTGAAGCACAGGCATTCGAGAAAGTGAGAACGAAAGAGGTTATAGAATTTATCTGGGATCACATCGTGTGTCGATTTGGGATACCTGCCGAAATAGTGTGTGACAATGGAAAATAATTTATCCGCAGCAAAGTGACGAAATTCCTCGAAGACCACAAAATAAAAAGGATATTATCAACGTTATATAACCCTAGTAGTAATGAACAGGCCGAGTCGACGAACAAGACTATTATCCAAAACCTAAAGAAAAGGTCGAACGACGCTAAGGGGAAATGGAGAGAAATTCTATCCGAAGTCCTTTGGGCATATCGAACAACGTCAAAGTCTAGTACGGGGGCAACCCCGTTCTCCTTAGTATATGGCTCCGAAGCCTTGATTCCAGTCGAAGTCGGGGAACCCAGTGCCAAGGTTTCTACATACAACAGAAGAGTCAAATCACGAGGCTATGAATACTAGCCGCGAAATATTGGATGCAAAACGAGAAGCCGCACTCGTTCGAATGGCTACACAAAAGCAACGAATCGAAAGATACTACAATAGGAGAACCAACCTTTGCCACTTCAGAGTCGGGGACTTAGTCTTGAGGAAAGTCACCATCAACACTCGAGATCCTAATGAAGAAAAGCTCGGCCCAAATTGGGAAGGACCCTACCAAGTCCTCGACATTGTCGTAAAGGGATCTTATAAGCTCGGTACGATGAACGGTGAACAACTTCCAAATAATTGGAACATATCGCTTCTCAAATGGTATTATTTCTAAGGTATGACTTTATTCCCTTTTTTCATTTATATATTCAACACTAACTCATTGCAGATGATCGATTGAAGATATCGAGACCTCGGGTTCTAAAGCACGTGTTGCACTCTTTTTCCCTTAGATCGGTTTTTGTTCCAAGTGGTTTTTTCCGGAGAGGTTTTTAACAAGGCAACAATTATGTTCTACCTGAGGACCATTCAACAGTATCCAAGGCTTCTTTACAATCAACCTTGATTACTGAGGCGCATCACCCTCGGATGTTACACTTTCGAGAAAAATACTTCGTGTCAAAGGGACTCGATAGAGAAACTTTGTAATGGGCGAAACGGTCGAATGAACTGTGTCCGTATAGATTAGTCGAGCCTCGATGGAAACACATGTACGCATGTATAAATTATACAAAGAAGCATTCTTTTTATATCAAATATCTTGTGTCTCAAAGAAAGTTTTCTACTACACAAGCTCCATACTTATGATTTTGTGAGAAATGGCTCAAGGGCCAAGTGAAAATATACCTCATACACTCCGGGGCTGCCATCGCCGATCGACATATTCGAGAAATCCAAACTCAAATTCATAAGACCTCAAAGAGGCACCCCTCGATCTACAGGCCAAGTCCATCATTCTCGGGGACTAACACTTCAAACAAGTTTGAAGTATTATTGGGAAATAAGCCTAAGAGGCATACCCAAAGGCTACGCCCAAATTAAAGCTGCTCGGAGACATCCGAATTCTGCAATAAAATTAGGCCTTCGAATTCTTTGAAAAACCAATTAAAAAAGGCTACCCTCGGCATATAATCAAAAGGGTTTCGATAAAATCAGCCCTCAAAAAACCTTAAGAGGTATAAAAATTATCTTAACACAAACGTGCTAAGGCACAAAAAGAAAAGGGGTTTCAATCGACATCGAACCCTCAAAACATCTAATGGGTAAAAAATACGTGTTAAGGCATAAAGAAATTTTTATTTTACTAAGTCTTCTAAGGTGAACAGGGGAAAAATAACCATATTGTAGAGGCCATATCGGCCCAATCTAAAGAGCCTAAGGGCCAATACACTTCGAGTTCGAGATTTTGTTCTCACTCAATTCGGACCTAAGAGTTCCACTATTCTGGGCTGAAATAAAATATAGCTCGAGGATTCATCATTATTTGATATAAAAACCTTAAGGGGTCTGTTAAATCACGAACATATTGTTAAGCTCGGGGACTCGCCCTCGCTTAACTAAAAAATCTAAGGGTTTATTCTACTCTGAGTTCGAGCTATTGCTCACTCGATTATAGAGGCTACAGTAACCCAATTGCAACAAAGTTTTCACAAGGCAAAGGCAAAAAAGAATTTATCATAAATCAGAAACCGGAGACGAAACAGAAAGAAAAAAAATCTTTCATATATGCAAAGTATTTACAAAGACCACTCAAGGTCTTACACAAAAAACAAAAGGATAAAAAAAATCCTAAGTCCTGAGTCCGCCTCGGGAGCCGCGTCTTCAGGAGCTTTATCTTCATCTTCGATCTCGGATCCACTCGTAGAGTCTTCCTCATCGGAAAGCAAAGCTCCGGCCTCGTCCTCCAAAACCTTCGCATTCTCGATATCAGCCGTGAGGTCGAAGCCACAAGCATGTACCTCCTCAAGAGTCTCTCTTCGAGACTGGCGCCTAGCATGCTCGGTAACACGGGACAATCTAACCTTAGCAGCATCAGAAATTTCCTTTGCCCGAGTGTTAGCGGCTTTGGTGTCAGCTCGGTAGGAGACCACGATCACCTATGCCTCAGATGTGGCCCTTGCAAGCTCAGTGGAGAACCGAGTCTCGAGCTCTTCAACCTTCTGGGCTCGGGCCAAGTTCTTCTTCTTCACACTTTGGAGTTGACGCTCAACCGAAGACAGTTGGGCCTGAACCGTTTCTTTCTCCGAGGCGAGACGGTGCATATTCTGCTCCAAAGTCTCTGCCTCTTTCATCTTGGACTCCTCACAAAGCTACTCAACCAATTTGACCTTCTGCTGAATATCAAGTCAATACATAACAAGCTCCCAAAAATTTACATTACCCATTCAATGAGCTCGGTCTGAACTCGATGAGCTCTTGTCAGCTTGGCTCGAATGCTCATGATCTCCACTTCTTTTTTCGCATAGAGGCGTTTAAGGGCGTTTCTCTCCTCCGTAAGCTTTTTGAGATCAGCCTCATATCGGGCCAGCTCAGCTCGGTACTTGGAAAATGCTTCTCGATGGAGCGTTGTAGCCTACACAGAAAGAAAGGAAATTAGACTTAGAGAAATAAGAACAAGCACTAGCATGGTAGCATGGGCTAAAACTCACTTGGTTTAGAAGCCGCTGAGCCTCATCAAAAATGAGTGATGCGTTAAGGTCAGAAACAACATAGACCCATGCGAAGCAACCATGAAATATATCGCCCCCTTTGGGGGTTCCCATGGACCGTGCATCCTAAAACTGCCACTCAGAGAATGTGGGGCCAGACAGCGAATCATTGATATTAATTGCCCCGAGCGAGTCACTCGGGGCATTCTCTTCTCTTTCAAGGTCCTTAGAACTAGACCCTTAGGGCACACTCACTGGTTGCTCATCACGGCAGGAGGCATCATCAACACCCGATGACTCGGGGATCCTGCTCGTACCTTCCCCCGAGATCACATCGATCTGCGGATGAACCTCCTCGACCATCACTGGCTCAGAAATTATTGATGCTTCGATGCTTTCCCTCTTCCGAGCCACTAGCAGGCAGTCGGCATCTTCTACCTCCTCGTCTTCATCTCGTAGCATTTGGACTATATCGGTAGATAGAACAGAGGGATCAGTCTTTGACTTTCGAGCCCTGCTTTTCTTGGGTTTTGGGGTATTTGGAGTCGAGACCCTTCTCCTTTTCTTGTCTTTGGTTGTCTTCGGGCCTCCCCTTCCCCGAAGGGAGGCGGCCTCATGACGACATTATCTCCAAGACCTGTATGAGAAGAAATTAAGTTAAAAGAAGTATTTCAAAAGAAAGCATCAAACACGGACAATGGAACTTACCATGACTTTTGGCCTCCCATTGGCCCTTGTCCAAATCGCTCCACGAGTGCTCAGCATACGAAGAGGTTAAAACCAGTTGTCGAACCCAACCTACAAGGTCCGGGACTACACTAGGAAATCAGGGGGAGGCTGCACCATAAAGAAGAATATCGATGAGAAGAGGTAAAGGAAACATAACAAGTAATCAAACATTATCGGTGAGGTTTACTTACGTTTCATGTTCCATTCTTCGGAGAATGGCATCTTCTCGGTGGGGATTAAGTCTAAGGTACTGATTTGGACAAACCGATCCATCCACCCTCGGTCCTTGTCCTCATCTATGCTCAATCATAGCATCTTCGTGGCCCGGCGCTGAAGCCTTATCAGTCCGCCAGATGATCGAGGGTGAAATACATACCCTCGATCTTGCTCGAGAAGAATCTGAGCAAAATGACAATGCGCCAAAAAGAGGGGTAGATCTGTCCTAGGGTTACCCGGTATTGGTGGCAGAAGTCGATTATGAAAGGATCGTTGGAACCCAGTGTGAAAGGTTAAGTATACACACTTAAGAACCCTTTCACATGAGTGGTGATGTCCTCTTCGGGGGTAGGAATCACCACCACTTTATTCTCCCAGTGGCACTCTTGTTTCACCTACTCGATATCGCATTCGAATATCGAACAGATGTATCTAGACATGGGCTCGCATCGGCCAGGAGCCGAAGATGGTTTTTCAACTTTACAGTTAGAAGTAAGTTCACATGGCTCGGGGATGCACTCTTCGATACGTGGATCCACCGGTGTCTTGTCACCGGCCGGCCGCGATGAGGAGGCATTTTCTTCTTGAGGAACAGTCTTTGATGTTTTCGCCATTGCTATATGAGGTTTAAGGAAGAATATGATGAAATTTGTGTTTTAATAAGAGATTGGCAAACGAAAATCAGTAACGTGATGAAATTGAAGGGAATAAAAGAGCTTTTGAAGATTAGAAGAAAGTTTGAAGGTAAAGTTTTAGAAGAGTATGAAGGCGGTCTATTTATAATAGCCACTTTGATGGTTTGAAAGCACTGATGGCCGACCATCAACTAGCGTTAATTAATGACTGTTACGACCCACATTCACGTACCTTAGATCATTCCGTAAGTTAGTCGACGTAAATCCAAGAAGAGATTATCTTTGAGATGATAAGAAGTTAATTCTATTGGTCTTAAACGATACAAGGGTGTATAAGAGTGGTTAACAAGTATTAGAAATTAAACGAATCAAGGATGTTGTAACCCTTATTTTCGGGTAACACTAGAGGTGATGAATTTCCCCAAGAGGTCATGTTTTAATGTATTTTAATCATATAATATCCTTATCATAATTCTTTAAGTCAAGCGAGTTATGAAACAAAAGTCGATAAAAGTTGTTGCAACATACGTTTATAATTTTACTTAAACTTTAGGTCAAATATTACTACAGTTGTCTCCCAATGTACTTGGAATTATGGGGTGATCTACCTATCAAATGGAAGATCTATGAGTCTAGTTTCCAACACATTAAACCGTTTGTCGATACGATCTTGGAATAGAGAGATATTCGCATTTTCGCGAGAGTGTACCAAGCAGCTCTCTATGGGGCCCACATAGGCGGTTTAGAAATATGGATATATATAAGATACCTCAACCCCGTTTTAAGTTATTATTTTTCAGTATATTCAGACCTTATAACCCTAAAAACAGTATCTCAAGGTTCTCTCATGATCCAAGACCCAAACAAAGGGCAAACAACACAAATCCAATGTCGGGAATCCCGTGGCGCTAGTAAGTTTCTTGTTCTTCTTGTTTTTGCTGATTTTTGTGTTGTTACAGCTCGTGTGGGAGGTTTGTTTAAGTGTTTTATGTTCTCTAAATACTCCTTCAAGTTTTTAATATCAACCCTAGGTGATTTTAAGTCTTCTAAAGTAATACTAGTGCCGAAAAACCCGAATTAATTGCTAGTTTCGCTTCCTTGT
>AWOL01S0041050.1:22645-53609 GCA_000715115.1 Nicotiana otophora | reverse complement strand
AAGAAGAAGAAGAAGAAGAAGAAGAAGAAGAAGAAGAAGAAGAAGAAGAAGAAGAAGAAGAAGAAGAAGAAGAAGAAGAAAAAGAAATCAATAAGTGAAATAATTGATATTTTCATACATTAACTCAAGGATTGGTAGTACAAGTCACGAGCCGCTAAGACTTAAATTTACATAGCTAATATGAAAATAAATACAACATCTGTTTGGAATATACATAAACAGAATACGAATCTAAAACTACCAAGGACAAGTGGTAGCTATATCCGGAAAAGCAAGTACATCTTTAATGCCATCTCCCGCCATACACAGCAGCATCAATCTACACGCAAGGTGCAGAAGTGTAGCATGATTACAACCGACCTCATGTACTCAATAAGTAACAAACCTAACATCGGACTGAAAGCAATGACAAGCTCGGAAGAAGGTCAGTGTCCAACACCAATGATCAATAACCACACATGATATAATGATGATAGTAGAATGAAACAATTCAAGAGATATCATGTTCATCTCTTTCACAAATATAGAAAATTAGGCATCCTTTCCCAAGTATAATAGTCAAATCCTAAGTCTTTCTCCGAAATCACTAAAGTATGAATTTAACAAGGAACTGTGATTTCCCAAACTTCAACAACAGATAAGAAATTTTCTCACCATCTAGCATGAGGAAAAAAAATACATCTTTATGCCTACATGTCAAATATGCATGTCAAGTAAATAACATCACAATGAAACCATCAAGTACACTCACACTCAGCACACTCATGGTGCCTGGCACACATTTCCCTCACCATCACACACATAATCACACTCAGCATTGTATGGGTGCCTGGCACAAATACCCCTCACCAAAGCACACACAATCATACTCAGCAGTGTACGGGTTCCTGGCACAAATGCCCCTCACCAAAGCACATATATATCATTGTGCCTGCACTCACTATAATATCAAACTCTGGAGGGGCGAATTCTTGCCCAAGCGCTAATCAATAATCAATCCATTATAGCGTGCAACCCGATCGAAATATCAATTTGTTACAGCGTGCAACCCCGGTCAAAATATTAATCAGTTGCGGCATGCAACCTAATCCAAATATCAATCACAATACGGCTTTATGGCTCACATCAGTCATCAACCGCTCAAGTCTCAATGGCCCACGTCTCACATAACTCAGCCCAAACAATATCACATATAAAAGGCATCAACAATATGTGATATGACATTTGAATAATGCACAGAGATCGATATATAACATGCGGATGAAAAGTTATGACTAAGAATATGACGACCGCTCAAGTTTCAATTAACCATATCTCATAGTACTCCGTCCAACAGTGTTACACATACGAGGCATAAATAACATTTGAGAAATCATAATACGAATGCACTGAGATAGAGATATCATACAGGAATATAGCATCATGACTCAGAGTATGTCTACAATTAAGGCAAACAACTCAAAATAACAAGATAGCCCTATCATGTCTCAAACAAATAAGCACGTAGGTTAGACATGATTTCTAACATGGATCATACCTCAAATAGTCTTACACGTAGAGAAAACACGAAATTAGTGAGGCATGATAGAAGACAAGTCTCAAAGTAGCCTAAAGTCTACCCGGGTCATGAATACCCCGGTGTACGCTTACACGCCCATCACCTAGCACATGCCCCCAACACATCTCAAGTATCGTAGTCCATAGGGATAATTACCCTCAAACCAAGTTTAGATATGTTACTTACCTCGAACAAGCCAAAGCAATACTCTAGAAATGCCATCCTGTGTGAATCGACCTCAGAACGGCTCGAATCTAGCCAAAAGCAACTCAAAAATATCAAATAATGCCATAGGAAACAAACCCAAATGATAAAGGTCGAATCTAATCAAATACTCAGTCAACCAAAAGGTTAACCCGATCCCGCACCTTGGAATACGAACTCACAAATTCCGACAACCCAATCGAATACGAATCAGTTTCATCCAATTCCGACTCCGAATCGATGTTCCAAGCATAATTATTTACTTTAGAAAAGTTTAGCCAAAACTCCCAATTTCTCTTTTAGATTCAGTAATCAAATGCCAAAATTGAAGATGGAATTGAATAATAATCAAATCCGGGTAAAAAATACTTACCCAGATCCAAATCGTGAAGATCCCCTCCAAAATTGCCCAAATTCGAGCTACCAAACTCAAAGTGTGATAAAATAACTCAACCCTCGAATATAACATGTTCTGCCCAGTACTTTCGTATATTCGAACCCAACCCCGCTTCTGCGATACCACATCCGCGGAAAAACCATCGCAGATGCACGAATCACTTAAGCCTTGATCAACCGCATCTGCAGACTCGCAGATGCGGACATGCCTTCACATCTGCGCACACACCCAGCCTCCGCTAATATCAAATATGAGGACCCCCAAGAGCATCTAATCTTTCGCTTCTACCGTTAATATCCATATTTGCGGACTCTGCTCTTGGCCACCTTTTTCACTTCTGAACACCAGTTACCACTGATGCGCCATTGCATTTGCGCACCTCCATTCAGAGGTGCGATTGCACCAGGCCTACCAACCTTCAGCCAAACTCAACCACCTTTCGGGTGGTCCGAAACCCACCTGAGCTCCTCGGGACCCCGCATACCAACAAGTCCTTAAACATAACACATACCTACTCGAGGCTTCAAATCACACATAATAACATCCAAACGATAAATGGCACCTCAATTAAGCTTGATAAACTATTTCAAATTTTCAAATTCCAAAATCATGCTGAACACATCTAAATAACTCGGAATCACCTCAAATTTTGATCACAAGTTCCAAATAACATAATGAACCTATTTTAACTCCTGGAACAACAATCCAAACCTGATAACATCAAAGTCAACTTCCGGTCAAACCTATGAACTTTTCACACCTTCAAATTGCCTTCTTTCGCCAATTATAGCCAAAACCCTCTAAAAACATCCAAATGTAAGTACGGGTATACGCCCAAGTCAAAAATTACCATACAGACCTCACGGAACCATAAAAACTCCGATCCGAGATCAAGTGTACAAAAGTCAAACTTGGTCAACTTTTCAACTTAAAGCTTTCAAATTGAGAATTATGCTTCCAAATCAATCCTGAACCACACGAAAACCAAAATCGACCATATGCGCAAGTCATAATACATCATATGAAGCTACTCAAGAACTCAAACCATCAAACGGAATACAAATTCTCAAAACAACCAGTCGGGTCGTTACATATCTTTGTATGCAAGAAACGTGATCGTGAGTGCTAATAAATTAATATGAAAGGTTGATTCTTTGAAGTGAGTAATGCAAATGGAAGGTAAAGGGAGAAGAGTTAGTCTTACTTTGACATACATGAATGAACAAGGGATCATAATAAATGAAGGGATCATAATGAATGAAGCTAACCTTTGAGGCTCAAAATGTTACATTCGGATTCATGGGTTGAGAATAAATATTTTTGAACTTGTAAGCCTTGTTAAAAATGCATATGTGTGGTAGGTAATTGTCGGTACCAATTGAGCCATCAATGATCTATGCCTAAGGTGTTTTAGGGATAGGGAGATATGAGAGTGGGTGTAAATTTAGTTGCTTAATGATAAGAAATGACTTAAATTTTGGGGAAAGTGAGGATTTTAACCACTAATTATTGCATTTTTGCTATTGTATTAAGTCTTAAAGTAAGTATTAAAGGCCTGATTATAATGAAAAATGTTGAATTTCAGGCTTGCTGTGAAGGATTCAGAGGATTGGAGGAAGAATGACTTGAAATATACAAATCTAGGAAATTCTATTAAAGTTAAGAAAGGAAGAAGTGCAGTATGCAAAACTGTAAGTGTGGTCCAAACTTAAGCTCTTGAAACCGCAAATAGAACAAATTGAAGTAGCAGTATCTTAGTTAGAAGTGCAGTCCACACATGGAAGTGTGCGTCCACACTTATATCCGTAAAGTAGCCTGCACTGACAAAGTTAAAAGATTAAGAAATGAAGAGATAGCTGATTTCATGTGTCTCCAAAGTGCAGCCGTAAGATACAAGTGCAACCGCAAGACCTGAAGTGCGACTGCAAAACCTGAAGGGCGGCTACAAACCTCCATTCAAAATCTACAAAGTGCGAACCACACTATCTTTTTGCTGCCGCAAAGTATCCCGAAGGGCAGTTTCTACAGGAATTTCTAGAGCATTATAAACAATTTTTTTAAGCTTTTCTAGGATATATCTTCTGCTTTGGGACTTGGAGTAGAACGGCTTTTGGGCATTTTGAGTGTTTTCAAGGAAGAATGTCATTCATAAAAATAAATATTGCTTTAATTTTACAATTACTAGTTTAACTATGTTTGTTTCATTGAATCTTTGTATTTTATTTTCTTAGTCATGAGTAGCTAGAATTATAACTAGGGTTGAAATAACTAGGGTTGTATTTCAACCTTAGCGTGTGAAACTTTACGTGTATTTGATATTGAGCATTTTTGAGATTGGACTATTTATTATTTATCCATTTTTATTCTTTAATTGTGAATTACTGGTTGAAACATTTGATTCATTCCCTTTGTGATTTGACTCTTGCTTGAGAAAGAAGGCTTGAGTTTGGGTAATTGTAATGACCCGGTAGGTCATTTTGAAGAGCTCCTTTTCATGATTTAAGACGTTGAATAGATTTATTTGATGTTTTATGACTTGTGTGCATGGTTCGTTTCAATTTCCAAAATGACTAGAGTTTTATTAATGTTAGAGTTGACCACAGTCAACATTCTTGGTGTAACGACCCGATCGGTCATTTTGGGAACTAGAGTCCTATTTGGTGGCTTAAGGTCTCAAGAGGCTTTGTATTATGTATTATGACTTACGTGTGTGGCCGGATTTGGTTTCCGAATGATTCAGGTTTGATTTGGAAAGGTGATTCTTGTTTTGGAATCTTAAGCGGTAAAAGTTGACCGAAGTTTGCATTTTGTGAAGACAACTACGAAATGGCATTTTTATGATTTCAATAGCTTTGTACGGTGATTTTGGACTTAGTCATGTGTCCGTATTTGGATTTGGAGGTCCGTAGGTCAATTTGATGCATTTTGGCGGAAATTGGGAAGTTGAAAGTTTGGAAGGTTGAGAGGTTTGACCGGGAGTTGACTTTGTTGATATTGAGTTTGGATTTCAATTTCGGGAGTTAGTATAGCTTCGTTGTGTCATTTGGAACTTGCATGAAAAATTTGATCTCATTCCGGGTTAATTTGATATAATTCGGCGCGAGTTGTAGAAGTTGAAAGTTTATAAGTTCATTAAGTTCGATTTGAGGTGTGATTCGTAGTTTTGATATTGTTTGATGTCATTTGAGACCTTGAGCAGGTCTATTTTATGTTATGGAACTTGTTGATATGTTTGAACGGGGTCCCAAGGACCCCAGGTATGTTTCGGATGGGCCACAAATCATTTTTCTAATATTTTGGAATGCTAGTTCTGTCATCTGGTTTTTCTTCATCGCGTTCTCGTCAGCGGCATTGAATTTGCGTAGTGTAATTTGGAGTCAGGCAGTAATTGTTCTTCGCGTTCCCAAATAGTAGATCGTGTTCGTGAAGGTTGGAAGACTTTTGTCTTTGCGTTCGCGCCAGTGGCATCACGATCGCGCAGAGGTAAGGCGGGAAGGGCATCCGACATTATTTCTCTTCGCGTTCGCGAGTATACAGATGCGTTTGCATAGAGTCTGAAGATCTTGGTCACTGCATTCGTGACCTATATGTCGCGTTCGCGAAGTACGTTTTGGCAACTAAAGGTTTATGCTCTTCACGATCGCGAAGGATGTTCCGCGATCGCGATGTATAATTCACTGGGCAGAATATAAGAACTCTATTTCGAGGATTTGGCCATTTTTATCATATCTTGAGTTGTAGACCTCGAATTTTAGCAATATTTGAGGCATTCCTCACCTGTTGGTTTAGGGTAAGCGTTCTTTACCTAAATTTGACTTTATTTCATTATTCCGTCTTTATTTTTATCATTAAATTAGTGGTTTGAGTCGGGGAAAAATGGAAATTTTGTGAAAACTTTCAAAAATGTAAAATGATGATTTGAAGGATGATTTGATGTCGGAATTGGATAATTTTGGTGTGGTTGGACTCGTATCGGAATTTGTGTTCGTATTTTGTAAATTTTTTCGGGTTCTGATGTGCGAGCCCGGGGTTGAATTTTTAGTTTTAATTACATATCGAAGCTTTATTATTCGAAATCATTTCTTGTGAGTTTTATTAATGTTATGAAGTAATTTTGGCTAGATTTGAGCCGTCTGGAGGTTGTTTCACACGAGAAGGTCATTTTAGAGTATCGATCTAGCTTCTTTGAGGTAAGTATCTTGCCTAACTTTGTGTGGGGGAACTGCCCCTTAGGATTTGAGTCGTTTGTGCTATTAGTGTCATGTGAAAGCCATGTACGCAAGGTGACAAGTACGTACTCGGCTTATATGTGGAAATCTACCGGTTTAGATCCTTAGGCATCTTTTATGTACTTATTTAAAATTGTTAACACATGTTATACTTTTTATTCGTCATGTCTACTATCACATGCTTTATTTGAAGTTATCGTTACATGTCACATGCTTTACTTGTCGAGTTTTCTCTTGTATGCTTTATTTGGAATTGTTCCACTTCTACCATTACATGATTTCTTTTCTCATTGAGTTGTTATTCGTTGAGATTATTGTTACATGATATCCCTTGTTGCCGGTTCATTCTCATGCCTTTAGCTGAAGTACTAGCTCGTGTGATCTCTTTCATTATTAGCTTAATTCGTACACTAGAATCCGGAGTTGCCATTTCATGGAGACACTTTCACTATTGAGTTTATCCTTAAACAATTGATTGGAATTGAAGTTATCAAGAGTCATTAATCTATTTTAATGAAAGTTGTGTTTAAAGGAGGTGTTGTTCCTTGTTGAGATACTTTTTCGTTCATTTTATTGTTATTTAGATTCTATATACATTGTTGAGTCGTGGGCTATTTATTGTGAAAATATTGATATCGTTGAATCCTTGGAAAGGTTGTGGCCTACGGGCACTGGTGATACAAGTGATATGTTGTGTTGTTGTGATGATAGCAAGTGTGAATTGTTGTGTGGTTTGATTGTTGTTATGCGGAGTATAAGGGTGGCATTTCACCATTGTTGTTATACGGGACATAAGGGTGGTATCTCACTTTTGTTGAATGTACGGAGTAATACGGGTGGCTATTGTGTTATTGTCCGGCCGGAGTGATAAGGGTGGCTATTACACGGAGTGATATGGGCGGCTATTATATGGAGTGATACGGGTGACTATAGGAGAGATAAGGGTGGCTAATAATATTTTCAAGACGGAGTGATACAGGTGGCTTTCTGAGAAATAAGGGTGGCAATGTCAGGGATGATGTGCGACGGTTTGGAGACATTATGTTGGTGACTTTCGTGTGATTGTGTTTAATACACCTTGTGTGACTTATTTTGTTGTTTCGATGAGCTATTCGATGTCCTTGATATTACTTGTTGACTTACATTGCAGTAGTACACTCGCACAAGCATACACTATAGCACGCCACCTATACTAGCTCATGAGTACGAAACTTGACATTTATCAATCATGCCCATGTGTTCTTGTATTATCTATTTCTATGTTGATATTGTGAGCCTGTGATCATGCTGGGTGGATTGTGATTGGGACCCTGTGACCGTGCGGGGAGGATTGTGATTGTGAGCTTGTGATTATGTAGGGGGGATTGGGATTGTGAGCCTGTGACCATGCCGGGCGGACTGTGGATGTGAGCCAGTGATTATGCCAAGCAGATTATGATATTAGCACGTGAGTTGTCCGCACGGTTGTAATTCGAGATGCGGTCATGAGGTGCCGTGAGTACATGATGATGGGTGAAGACCCGAGACTTATGACTATGAGAGGAGGTATCACGTGGTGATTTCGTTGTGAATCATTTGTTAGAACGGCTTGATTAATTGATTATCTCTGTGTCCCTTATTTGGGTTCAATGATACTTCACGATGTTCTTGTTGCTTTACTATTTATATTACATGTTGATTTTGTTGTCATTTACTGATTTCTACCTTCCATTATTAGCTTTATACCTCAATACTGCACAGGTTATTTTGTCTAGTAAGTGTCTTGACTTGTACCTCGTCACTACTCAATCGAGGTTAGTCTTGATACTTACTGGGTACCGACTGTGGTGTACTTATACTACACTTCTGCATATTATTTTTGTGTATATCCAGGTACTCTGGAGTCTGTTGATTGTTAGATAGCGGATTAGATATTGCTATGGAGACTTCAAGGTATACATGTCGTTGCGTTTGCACACATAGGAGTCACCTTCGAAAGTTATTTTTGTACAGTTTATTCTATTTCGGAACAGTTGTACTTAGTGATTTTCTAGTAAACTCAGTAGAGCTTATGACTTGTACTACCGGATTTAGGATTGTTGACTTTGTATAGAAATTCGGTTTCATAATTTAATAGTTGTTGGTTGAATATTTCCATTAATTCAGTTAGGGTTAGGCTTACCCAGTGTTAAAGACTAGGTGCCTTCACGACATCCTACAGAGGGAAACTGGGGTCGTGACAAGTTGGTATCAGAGCTATAGGTTCATAGGTGCTACGAGTCATAAGAGAGTTTAGTAGAGTCTTGCGGATTGGTACGGAGATATCTGTACTTATCTTCGAGAGGCTATAGAACTATTAGGAAAAATCTCCACTTCTTTCATTCCTGGCATGCGAATTTGTTGATTTCGAGGTTTGAGCCTTTGTGTCTCTATTCTCTCACATATGGTGAGGATGCACGCTGCCGGATCAGCTGAGCAGACACCCGCACCCCCTACTAGAGCTGCGAGAGGACAGGGCCGAGGTAGAGGCCAAAAAGTGGCATGCGCTGCAGCTAGAGCACCTGTCAGAGCAGCAATTGAGGAGCCGCTAGTAGCTCCGGTTGGGGGACAGGAATCGAAGATGCCTGTTGTTACCTTCGGACTTTAGGAGACTTTTGCATAGTTCCTGAGCATGTTTGGTACATTGGCTTAGGAAGGATTGATCTCTGTTGCACCAGCTACTTCGCAGATTGGGAGGAGCTCAAACTCCCACCGCCCGTACTCCAGAGCAGCGGGCTCACATTGGTCAAGTTCTGGGTGTGGTGTTGGTACAGCCCGTTAGTCCGGTTCATCCTAAGGTCAGGCCAGGGGCATCAGAGGAGGAGCAGCTTAGACTTGCGAGGTTCAAGAAGTATCACCCTCCTACTTTTAGTGGTTTGACTTCAAATGATGCATATGATTTTCTCAGGGAGTGCCACTGTATTCTTCGCACTATGGGTATTATGGAGACGAGTGGGATTGCTTTTACTACATTCTATCTATCTAGGGCGGCGTATCAGTGGTGGCAGGTTTTTGAGAAGGGTAGACTAGCCGATGCAGCACCACCCACTTGGGCTCAGTTTTCAGAGATGTTCTTGAGGGAGTTTGTTCCCCAGGCCCTCCGGGATGCGTGGCGTGCAGATTTTGAGCAGTTGCATCAGGGCACCATGACGGTGTCATAGTATGCCATCAGGTTCAGTGAGTTATCCCACCATGCACCTACTTTGGTTCCTACTGTCAGAGAGCGGGTCCACAAATTCATTGAGGGGCTCAATTATGATCTTAGATTCTGCATGGCTCGGGAGTTGTAGGCTGATACTCCATTTCAGCAGGTGGTGGAGATTGCTAGGATATTAGAGCGTATTCGGGGTGAGTATAGGGACGCTAAGGAGACCAAGAGGTCTCAAGGTTTTGGAGGGTTCAGTAGATTCTACTCTTCATCTGTGACTCATCAAGGCGGAGGCTCGGGCAGCCCAGTACGCACTTCAGACTACTCGTGGTGCTCCAGTTAGTCAGGGTACTCATGTTTGGCAGTTATCATTTAGTGCACCACCGGCACGGGGTTCCTACGATGATTATTCCAGTTATCCAGCATAGACTTAGTACGAGCAGCCATACCCGCAGAGGGGTTGTTATGAGTTTGGTGATACTAGGCACATAAGAGATTGTCCTAGACTCGAGAGAGGCAGATTTCATCAGAGAACTCAGGCTACAGGCTCCATTTCAGGTGTTACCCCACCTGCACAGCCAGTTAGGGGTGGAGGATAGGCGGGTAGAGGGCGCCCTAGAGGGGGAGGCCCAGCCCGTTGATTTGCATCCATGGTAGGGCTGAGGCCGCTACACTAGATGGCGTCATTACAGGTATGGTTTCGATTTGTTATAGAGGAGCATTATCCTTATTTTGATTCGGTTTAGTTTATCGAGGTGAGCCCTCCTATCTTGCTTCACATATGGATGAGTTTCGTGATTTTTTACTCTACTTATGTGTTTACCCCTGTTGGGAGATTCTATAGTGGTAGCCCGTGTCTATCATCCTGATTTGTTTACTATTGAGAGCTATGGGACTAGAAGACTTTCTGTTACTCATTACGGTAGGTTTTGATGTGAATTCTGGATGGTTTGGTTACAATTTGTGATTTAGATGCTCTATCGGTAAGGGGAGTTCGTTACGTGTTGTGATTTTTGTTTTGCAGAATTGAGTTAGTGGAAGGGTTCGATTGGTATGATGTGTATTCTACTTGTGATCCAGAGTTGAGGGTGAGACCCTCGCGTTTCCATGTGCTCTGATATGTTTGAACCAGGCTACGTATCGCGGTGGAGTTATATTAGGATGAGATCCCTGTGATTAGTCCATATGTTTTGATCCTCCCTCGTGGAATTGATTCATAGTATGGTACTGATGGGGAATTGTGCCTGTCGGGCTTGTTTGATAGTTCTCTCATGTGTTTCTTTTTGCATATTTAGTCATATTCGCATCGTGCTTATTGGGTTTTAGCTTACGAGGTGTATGCCCAAGTAGCGTTAGATGCGACTTGTTGATTTGAGTGAATAGTTATGGGATCTTCTTATTTCTTGCATCGTTGTCAGCATTGTGAAGGTCTGGGACGAGGTTTTAACTGAGATGAGGTTATTTGTTGGTGTTGTATTTAATTATAGACAATTATGGAGGTCAGAGATGTTGCTATGGACAAATGTGTGATGTGTTATGCCGTGTGGTTGTACCTTGTTGGTGTAAGTATGAGTTATTACAGCTGGTTGAGGCTGATACCGTGTGTTGATGTGGGAATAGGGTCTTTGGTAAATGATCGGATGGTGAAATATTTGGTTATAAGGCTTATTATTGTTGGTGGGAGGAAAGGTCTTCAGTTGATGGTGTTGTCAGGCTCATATGGATTGGGGTGGCGTGGGATCACCCGCGAGTATATGTATGGTGAGTGCATTTAGTGATTTGATGACTTCAGAACAGTTCTTGGCATGTTCGGGGACGAACGTTTGTTTAAGAGGGGGAGGATGTAACGACCCGACCGGTCATTTTTAGAATTAGCATCCCATTCGGTGGCTTAAGGTCTCAAGCAGATTCCTATTATGTATTATAACTTCCGTGTGTGGCTGGATTTGGTTTTCGGATGATTCTGGATTAATTTGGAATGGTGATTCTTGTTTTGGAAACTTAAGCGGTAAGGGTTGACCGGAGTTTGACTTTTGTGAAGACAACTCCGGAATGGTATTTTGATGATTTCAATATCTTTGTATGGTGATTTTGGACTTAGGCGTGCGTCCGGATTTGGATTTGGAGGTCCGTAGGTTAATTTGATGCATTTTGGCGAAAATTGGGAAGTTGAAGATTTGGAAGGTTGAGAGGTTTGACCGGGAGTTGACTTTGTTAATATTGGGTTTGAATTTCAATTCCGGGAGTTGGTATAGCTCTGTTGTGTCATTTGGAACTTGCATGCAAAATTTGACGTCATTTCGGGTTGATTTGATATGATTCGGCACGAGTTGTAGAAGTTAAAAGTTCATAATTTCAATAAGTTTTATTTGAGGTGTGATTCGTAGTTTTGATGTGATTTGAGGACTTGAGCAGGTCCGCATTATGTTATGGAACTTTTTGATATGTTCGGACGGGGTCCCGGGGAACCCGGTGTGTTTCGGATAAGCCACAGACCATTTTTCTCATATTTTGGAATGTTGGTTCTGTCTAGGGGTGTTCAAAACCGAACCGAGACCGAAAACCGAACCGAAACCGAAGCTTAATGGCTTATTGGTATCGGGTTAACGGCTTAACGGACGGGGAATGGATTGAAATTTTTTTATTAACGGCTTATCGGTTTGGGGGCGGATTATTCAATTTTCTTAACGGATAATCCGTTAACCCGTTAACAATATATATATATATATATATACATATATATATATATATATATAATTTTTATTTTTATCCATAAATCATAAAAATCATTAAAAAAAAATGTTCAAATCTTAATTTCATAGCATTTTAGATTTTAAATTATATTTTTAGGATTTAATTACATTGTTAAATGCATTATATATTTTATCTTAAAAAATAAAACAAAATGCATTCTTAGGTTAGTTAATTAATTAGGTCATTAGTCAATTAGTGAGTAAAATATATATAATAGTTTAGCCACACAAATTGGTTTTAATTAAAATTTGAATCCAAAGTGACTAATTTTGCAATTATTTCAAGCCCATCCCTTTAGCAGCCCAATTTCCATGACCCGCCTGGCCCAACCGGATATCCCCTCTCTTTAAAACACCCATTTTCCCAAACCCTAAGAAAAAGACAGACGGATCCCCCTTTGAAAACCCTAGCCGCCTGGTCTCCTTCCTCACTCACCCATTCCCTTTCACGCAAAAGGAAGCCGAAAATTCTACATCATGCACACACATCTCACCTATGAAAAAAGTTAAAACAAAATCCCTGAATTCCCATTTTTCTACATCCGGATCTGAAGAAGAAAAACGAAAAAAAAAGATTAAAAAGGTTTTCTGATTTCTGTTGTGTTACTTGGAGAATTTATGGGTTTCTCATTTGTTTTTGGATTGAAGTTGAGGTCGACATTGTTGTTCTTCTACTGTTTGCTATCAAAATCGTAGTTGAACTTCCTTTATCTCAATTTCTGCCCTTTATCAGCTGTTTCAAGCTCTATTTGTTAAGTATTTTAGGTACACATTCATAAATCTGTACTATTTCTTCATAAAAATGGCTGAAATCATGAATGAATTTGTTTCTGATGTTCCATCTCCATTTATTCGACTGTTTTTCTTAATAAATTGCTCATTAGACTTATATATGATTTTGTCAACGAACCAAAGGACTCATCTATTGGTTGGACAGGATTTTATAGGGGATTAGGTCCAAGATTTGTCAGCATGTCAGCATGGGGAACCTCCATGATACTTGCCTATGAATATCTCAGTATGATCTTGACCTCTTCTTCTTTTTCCGTTAATTTTTACTACCACGTAAGCAATAAATCATAATTCGTTTGGAAGTTGAAGTGTGATTTATTAACCTAATGTGTTGATACTATGGATGTGTCCAATTGAATTAGAGTGGTAGGTGTTGTACTTGATTTTTGCGAGTTTATATGGGACATTCTATTCACAACATTCTGATTTTGTGATTGATCTTGATGTCTTTAAACGACAGTTGTGACTTGAAAATACTTGTTATCATCAACTTGAGGAAAGACATATGTATTTTGGACTCATCTGTAATGTAGTTTGCTTTGGGATGTAATGGACTCTTCTATTGTATTCTATAGACTAGAATGTAGTCTGTTGAGCATAGGAATTTTAGTTTGAGTCACAACGGTCAACAAACAATTAATGCACACAATATAGATTGAATTAGGCCGATAAACCGCCCGATAACCGCCCGATAAGAGCTAAACCGATACCAATCCGCCCGATATCTTATCGGGTGGCTAGCGGATTAATACATTTAAAAGCCGATAACCGATAAGCCAAACCGTTAAGAGTAAATAACCGCCCAATCCGCCCGATAAGCAGCCCTAGTTCTGTCACCTGGTTTTTCTTCATCGCATTCATGTCAGTGGCATCGCGATCGCGCAGAGGTAAGGCGGGAAGGGAATCAGGCATTATTTCTCTTCCCGTTAGCGAGTACACAGACGCGTTCGCATAGAGTCTGAAGATCTTGGTCACTGCATTCGCGACCTTTATGTCGCGTTCGCGAAGCACGTTTTGGAAGCTGAAGGTTTATGCTCTTCGCGATCGCGAAGGATGTTCCGCGATTGTGATGTATAATTCATTGGGCAAAATATAAGAACTCTATTTCGAGGGTTTGGCCATTTTTATCATATCTTGAGTTGTATACCTCGGATTTGATAAATCTTTAAGGCATTCTTCACATGTTAGTTTGGGGTAAGTGTTCTTTACCCGAATTTAATTTTATTTCATGATTATATCTTTATTATTATCATTAAATTAGTGGTTTGAGTTGGGATAAATGGGAATTTTGTGAAATTTTCAAAAATGTAAAATGATGATTTGAAGGATGATTTGATGTCGGAATTGGATAATTTTGGTATGGTTAGACTCGTACCGGAATGGGTGCTCGGATTTTGTAAATTATATCAGGTTCCGAGGTGCGAGCTCAGGGTTGACTTTTTGGGTTGACTTTTTTATTTTAATTAAAGATCGAAGCTTTATTATCCGTAATCATTTCCTATGAGTTTTATTAATGTTATGAAATTTTTTTGGCTAGACTATAGCCGTCCGGAGGTTGTTTCACACGAGAAGGTCATTTTAGAGTATCGGTCTAGCTTCTTTGAGGTAAGTATCTTGCCTAACTTTGTATGGGGGAACTACCCCTTAGGATTTGAGTCATTTGTGCTATTTGTGTCATGTGAAAGCCTTGTCGCGAGGTGACGAGTACGTACTCGTCTTATATGTGGAAATCTACTGGTTTAGACCCTTTGGCATCTTTTATGTACTTATTTGGAATTGTTCACATGTTATACCTTTTTTTCATCATCTCTACGACCACATGCTTTATTGGAAGTGTTCGTTACATGTCACATTCTTTACTTGTCGAGTTTGATCTTATATGCTTTATTTGGAGTTGTTACCACTTTTACCATTACGTGATTTTCTTTATCGTTGAGTTGCTATTCGTTGAGATTATTGTTACATGATATCCTTTGTTGCCGGTTTATTCTCATGCCTTTAGACGAAGTACATACTCGTGTCATCTCTTTCTTTGTTAGCTTAATTCGTACACTAGAATCTGGAGTTGCCATTTCATGGAGACACTTTCACTATTGAGTTTATCCTTAAACAATTAATTGGAATTAAAGTTATCGAGAGTCATTAATCTATTTTAATGGAAGTTGTGTTTAAAGGAGGTGTTGTTCCTTGTTGAGATACTTTTTCGTTCATTTTATTGTTATTTAGATTCTATATACATTGTTGAGTCGTGGGCTATTTATTGTGAAAATATTGATATCGTTGAATCCTTGGAAAGGTTGTGACCTACGGGCATTGGTGATACGAGTGATATGTTGTATTGTTGTGATGATATCATGTGTGAATTGTTGTGTGGTTTGATGGTTGTTATGCGGAGTATAAGGGTGGCATTTCACCATTGTTGTTATACGGGGCATAAGGGTGGCATCTCATTGTTATTAAATGTACGGAGTGATATGGGTGGCTATTATGTTATTGTTCAGGCGGAGTGATAAGGGTGGATATTACATAGGGTGATATGGGTGGCTATTATACGGAGTGATACGGGTGGATATAGGAGAGATAAGGGTGGCTAATGATATTGTCAGGGCGGAGTGATACGGGTGGCTATGAGAGAGATAAGGGTGGCAATGTCAGGGATGATGTGTGATGGTTTGGAGACATTGTGTTGGTGACTTTAGTGTGGTGTGATTTTCCTTGTGTTTGTCATACACCTTGTGTGACTTGTTTTGTTGTTTCGATGAGCTATTCGATGTCCTTGATATTAGTTTTTGACTTGGGCTGCAGTAGTACACTCGCACAAGCATACATTGTAGCATGCCACTTATACTAGCTCATGAGTACGAAACTTGACATTTATCGATCATGCCCATGTGTTCTTGTATTATCTATTTCCATGTTGATATTGTGAGCCTATGATCATGCTGAGCGGATTGTGATTGTGAGCCTATGACCATGCCGGGCGAATTGTGATTGTGAGCATGTGATTATGCCGGACGGATTGTGATTGTGAGCCTATGACCATGTCGGGCGGATTGTGATTGTGAGCCTGTGACCATGCTGGGCGGACTATGGTTGTGAGCCTGTGATTATGCCAAGTGGATTGTGATATTGGCACGTGAGTTGTCCGTGCGGTTGCGATTCGAGATGTGGGCACGATGTGCCGTGAGTACATGATGATGGGTTGAGACCCGGGAATTGTGACTATGAGAAGATGTATCACGGGGTGATTTCGTTATGAATCGTGTGTTAGAACGGCTTGATTAATTGATTATTCTCTGTGTTCCTTATTTTGGTTCAATAATACTTCACGGTGTTCTTGTTGCTTTACTGTTTATATTACATGTTGATTTTGTTTCCATTTACTGATTCCTGCCTTCCATTATTAGCTTTATACCTTTATACTGCACAAGTTATTTTTGTCTAGTGAGTGTCTTGACTTGTACCTCGTCACTACTCCACCGAGGTTAGTCTTGATACTTACTGGGTACCGACCGTGGTGTACTCGTACTACACTTCTGTATATTTGTTTGTGCAGATCCAGGTACTCCGGAGTTTGTTGATTGTTAGATAGCGGTTCAGATATTGTTGTGGAGACATCAAGGTATACCTGTCGCCGTGTTCGCAGGCCTCGGAGTCACCTTCGAAGTTACTTTTGTACAGTTTATTTCTATTCCGGAACAGTTGTACTTAGAGATTTTCTAGTGAACTCAGTAGAGCTTATGAGTTGTACTACCGGTTTTGGGATTATTGACTTTGTATAGAAATTCTGTTTCATAATTTAATAGTTGTTGGTTGAATTTTGCCATTAATTCAGTAAGTATTAGACTTACCTAGTCTTAAAGACTAGGTGTCATCACGACATCCTACAGAGGGAAACTGGGATCGTGACACTTGGTGAACGACCTCGGATCATTACTTTGACAATTCTAGTAGGTTCAATGATGATTCGTACTTGTACAAATCTTTGGGTTGTGTCCCGGGTGACCCGAGGACGTTTTGGCGCTTATAGTTGAAAGTTGGAAACTTTTGTAATAACTTCAATTTAATTAGGGGTTAATTTGTAATTAAAATAAAAGATAATACTAAGAAAACAAAAAAAAGAATTAAGGAAAAAGAGGGACGAAGCCCATTCAGAGTTAATAAATCGAAGGAAACATAGCAGAAGCATATTAAAGAAACGATAGTAAAATGCAAAAGCAGAAGAAGACAAAATGCAGTAGGGGAAAAGAAAATAAAAGGGGGGGAAAGAGAGGGAAAGAGAAAATCAAAATATGGATTCTCAACCAAAATTATAAAGGTAATGATTCGTAGCTTTTATGTGAATTTATTATGTGATCATGAGAAGATTTTTACGGTAAAAACATTGAGAATTTTTGAGAAATTAAGAAAATCAATCCCTAAGGTTGTTCAACCTAATTCATCAATTGGAAAGGGCAAACGTTACCATAATTTGATTTTTAATTAGTGTTCCAAAATCCTCTCGTCGAGGAGAATCCATTAGTAGTCATGGTTCGGAGATTCTGACCCGCTGATAGAGTTGACTTTTAGGGTCAACCTTTGACCACGAGCTTGACTTGCTCTAAAAATTAAAGGGATATTCACTCAAGGGTTTTTGACCATTCTAAACTCTTGTTTTATAGCTTGATGTGATTCAAAGACCCGAGAGTATAGTTTTGAGTTATTGGAAAGAGTGCTTGGATTGTGAATTCGAGGTAAGTGAGACTTTAAGATTTGATGCTTGCTTTTTCAAAATCCATTTTGAAAGTATGTTTTGTCTGCCTGGTTCATGTGTTGGGGTGATCATGTACTTGGCAAAATCGGTGGTCTTTGACCAGACGCAAACATATATTATTTTGTGAAAAAATTAAAATTATTTAATAAGTGATTTGTGGTATGGTATGGTGTGTCATAGCCTCGTGCTATGGCATTGGGGCGTCAAAAATTATTTTTTCGCTGCCGTAATATATTTGGAGCATTGTGTATGCCGTCGTGGTAGATTTGGGGCATTGTGTATGTTGTCGTGGAATTGTTGGGGTATTTGGTTAATTTTCTGCATTGTCGTTTATGACAAGTCCTTAGTGTAGATTGTGTTGAGATATATAGTGTTGTTGTTGAATAATTATTTGGACCTTATAGAGTAATTATATGGTAAAAGAATATCTGGGCATATTATTTTATGCTCGTTGTTTGTATTTTCTAACACTTGTTTCAGAGGTATTCAGAGTGGCTGGTCGAGGATCTTTCTAGATTATATTTACATATAATTCACTCCTTACCCGCATGTCTATGCAGATACTATTGGTGAAGATGGAGCTAGTACTTGATGAGTTCACTAGAGTTGATTCAGTTATTGAGGTGAGCCGCCACATTGTTCATGTAGGCTACCGAAGGAGTCTTATCATTTATCCATATGATGTCTTCTATAATTCTCTTAGATACTCCATGGTCTAGTGTAGGATTTGGGCTAGATTTTTCAATTTAATATTTCAAGATATTAATTGTCCATAATTAATTATCAAATTATTTGGACACTCATTTAATTAATCAAATACTGCAAATTAATGGCTAAGGTATGAAAGTATGGTTCGCCTGGCGGGTGGTGTGAGCTGGGTGCCAATCACGCCTAGGGGGTAGTTTGGGACGTGACAAATTTGAGCTTAGGAACTTTAAAATTTTGGTTTGATGGTTGATTCTTGAGTTATGTTTTTAGCTATCGAGAAAGTTCGTATAGACTATATAGACTACTTGGAATGATTGGATGGGGTACCAGGGGACTCGGGTGAGTTTAGGGGTGGTTTTCATTTATTTTTTCACTTAATGCAATAGCTGATATGTTATTGTGCAGCAAACCTTCGCGAACGCGGAGCTAATATTGTGTTTGCCTAGTGTATTTTGGGTAGGGGACTTTTTGTATATCTTGAACACGGTGGAGGGGCCGTGAACGCGAAGGCTTTGGGGTACCGGCCTACGCGAATGCGATGCAGCCTTCGCAAACTTGATGGTCTATTGAACGTTGACCTTTTCTAATGTGGGTGACCTCCCTCGAACGCGAAGAAGGATTTCACCCAGGGATTTAAAATAGGGCAGAAATTGGGAATTAGCCTCATTTTATCATTTTTGAGACCTAGACCTTAGATTGAAGCGGTGTTTGAGAGGTTTTCACCCCAACTTCAAAGATTAGTGATTCTAACTTAGTTTTGTTAATTTTCATGATTCCCCGTAGATTTTCACCCCTAAATCTAGGATTTCAATGAGTAGAAAATGGGGTTTTCCCTAGACACTGAAGAAAGTTAATTTTGGAGATCTAGACCTCAATTCGAGCTCGAATCTAGAAACTTATCACATATTTGGGATCAAGGAAGAATGGGTAATTGGTATTTAGTCTTGATCTTAGATTTCGACCACGTGAACACGGGTTAACTTTTTGTTGACTTTTCTAAATAGGGTAAAGATCAAACCTGTTCACTTTCTGCTTATTACAGGCACAGATTTATGAAGTAAGAGTCTTGTCATAGCCTCATCACTACCTTGTCGAGGTTAGGCTCGATACTTATTAAGCATATTGCGTCAGTTGTACTCATACTATATGTCACGACCCAAAATCCCATCGGAGCCGTGATGGCGCCTAACACCGCTTGTTAGGCAAGCCATCAATCAATAAGCAGAAACAATCTTAAATGACAGCATTGAATAGTCTTATCATCAGAATAACTGAAGTCAATAGCAACAATACAACTAAAACCATCCCATGATCTAGTGGTATCGAGTACATGAGTAAATACAATGTCTAAATCAAATACAATATTGTCCGAAAGACTAAACTGTGTTAACATAAAATAAGGAAAGGGACTCCAAGGTATGCGAATGAAAAAATAGTGCTACCTCGATATCTCCAACTAATCTGGATCCATCTTACAAGTAACTACCACGATCAGCAACACCTGGATCTACACACGAAGTGTAGAGTGTAGCATGAGTACAACTGACCCCATGTACTCAATAAGTAGCAAGCCTAACCTCGAGCTGAAAGCAGTGACAAGTTTGGCATGGTCCAATGCTCACTTTCACAACCAACAATAGCAATAACAACAGAATAATAGCATTTGAAGGAAAATAACTCAAATAATAACAGGCTCAGCTTAACACAACAGATGGAGAAATAGACATGCTTTTCAGATTTGGCAGTCAAGGCATAAACTTCCATAGAATCCACTTAGAGAGGTATTTACAAGATAAAACTGTAATATCAAGCTCTAAATGTCAGGTAGAGTCATCAAATACCAATTAGCATGATGGATAATACAGTTGTATGCATGCATGTCAATTATACATGTCAAATCAACAAAGAATATGAGTTTAGATATCAAGTGTACATAATCTCAGCACCTTCATCGTGCTTGGCACAAAATACCCTTAATCATACTCTAAGCATGCTCATGGTGCCTGGCTCAAAGCCCATGGACCCTCATACACACATACATACTCTTAGCACTGTACGAGTGCCTGACACAAGTCCCTCACCCAAGCACATATATATGACCATGTGCTTATGACCACAGTTATTACCTAACTCTGGATGGGCGGGCTCTTGCCCAAGCGCTAATCGGATCTAAGTCAACAATCAATATCACCTAGCCTAATATGGGGCATGGTGCATGCATTACCTCATACTTAATACCACACCACCCAATATGAGGCTTGGCGCACACATCACCTCATTATCAATATCAAATTGGCTCTATGGCCCAAGATCAGTCATCAATTTGCTCAAGTATCCATTTGCCAACATCCCAAAGAAATATAATTCAATATACCACATGGAATATACCAACGTACTATAATACAAATAAAACTAATGTCACGTTTAAGGACACCAACAACATGTGAGATAACATATCAAAAGTGCACAAAGACAAATATATAACACGCGAATATAATATCATGACTGAAAAGTATGACTACGACTAAGGCAAATAGCTCAACATAGAAATATTAGCCCTATCATGCCTCAACAAGTAAGAAAATAGCCTAGACATGATTTCTAGCATGAATGATAGCTCACGTAGTCGTACAAATGGAAAAAATATGATATTAAAGAAGAAATATAGCCATACAAGGCATATGATAGCCTAAGATCTACTCGGATCATGAATAACCATGGTGCACACGTATACGCTCATCACCTCGCATATACGACACCCATAATACATAACAAATATCATATCCAATGGGAAAATTACCCTCAAACCAAGCTTAGGCTAGATACTTACCTCGTACGAGCTAATATTCAACCTCAAATCGCGTTAAACCTCGATCAAGCCCTCTACTTGCGCAATTCCAAGCCAAACCTTGCCCAAGGAAGTCAACAATGCCATAGGAAACAATCCCAATCCATAAAGCTTGGATCTTTGAAGAAATTTCCAAAGGTTAACAAAAGTTAACCCGGGCGCGCGTACCTGAAATTCAAAACCAATAACAAAATTCGATGACCCATAACCTGCCGAATAAAAATATGTAATTAGTTTCAAAAATTGAGTTCAAAGTGGTAGTCAAATCCCAAAAATACACTATGTCAAAGCGTAGGCAAAAACCCAAATGTTTTTCGTAGATTCACTAATAAAATTCCCAAAATCGAAGATACAATCATGAATAATAACCAAATCCAAGTTAAAAATATTTACCCAATCCAAGTGGGTGAAAATCTCCTAAAACATTGCTCCAATCCGAGCTCCCAATCTCAAAATATTATAAACTAAAGCTAACCCTCGAATATAATGTTATGCCCAATGGTTTTGCATCTACGATGATTCTTCCGCTTCTGTGGTGTTTCTTCTATGACCAAAGACTCGCTTTTGTGATTTCCACTAACTTTCCAGCCAACCGCACATGCGACACAACATCTGATTCTGTGTATCCGCTCCGGCGAATGACCCATCGCACCTGTGCAAGTGTTTCTTCGCTCAAAGTTCCGCTTATGCAGTCTCCTAGTCTAAGGCCACACCTCTCTTTTGCGCTAAATTCCTCACTTCTACAGCTTCACAAAAGTGCAACATTGGCCGCTTTTGCGACCTCGCATCTAAGCCAAAATTATGTAGGTGAGACACACCAGAACCAGTTCTTCCAACATGCCACTTAACGATTTGAAATCAATCTGAAACACCCATGAGCCCCACGGAGGTTGTCACGCCCCGAAATCGGGGAGCGCGGCCGGCACTCAATCGAGTGAACCCGGCCGAGCAAGCCTATTAGATTTCCTTCTACCCAAACTCATTAATGAATAAAGAGGAGATGAACTCTATTAATCAAGGATTGAAAAGATTTTATTAACAACTCCCATTTCACATCCATTAGCAACTTCATTCATATTTTCCAAACTATTACAAGTTTATAGATATAATGAAATATATGTTTGCCAAATACCAGCATTGCTAGTTCAATTTCCCATATTAAACAACACCCACAACCTGTCTACGAAGCCTTTAAGCACAACAGAAGAGTAATATAGAAATGGCGGCAACAAGAACATCAAATGATATCATGCCCGGAATAGAGTAGGGCTCACCAAAAACTTCTGAATAGGGAGTAACTGCTAACGAGGACCAAAGTTGCCCGCTGATGAACCACCTGCATCCATTGAAGATGCAGCGTCCCCGGCAAAAGGGACGTTAGTACATATGGAATAGTATTAGTATGTAAAGCTAACTATCCTCTTTCAAAATAGAATGTCCATATAAGAAAGGCAAAACCATATAAACAACAAGTCACAATCAACAATATCCAAATGTCCAGTTAAAACATAACAATTTTTAAAATACGAAATTAATATATATTATAAGTTACGAGATCATTAGCACCGATTTACCACCGTGTCTGTAGCAAGGAGTCCGATCACGCCCGATCGGCTAGGCCATCTCTGCACGAACAAAGTGGTTCGACATGTGATGCAAAAGAAAAGTGTTACCAAGAGTAGTACCACCATGTGCGCAACATGGCGTCCGATCACCAAGGCCTTCTTCCCACATATGCCGTGTGAGTTGACTTTTCTAATTCACAATTATTACCAGTTTCATCCCAATTAAGGGGAATAATATCAACCCATCAATCTCATACCAAATAAGGAGAATAATTGCAATCCACTCCTACACTGGCACGTGTAGTTATAGGTTTACTACCCACCCTTCCTCGGTTTGCTAATGATACTTCCCAAAAATATTATTTTTGTTTTTGCACACAAAGGTAACATAGGTACAAATATATTTACCTCATCATCTTTCACATTGTATGAATCTACACTAGTATTTTCAACCAATAACAACAACAATATTCCCTTTGCTCTTTTGGCCATTCACAAGATTCTTTATTCAAGGCACGGTGGTCGTATTTGATATTCCACACTTTCATTTCTTCCCTATCATGTATCATCATCATAAATATAAACATATATAATATTTCAAAAATCACAACTTTAAGTTCATTAGAAATGAAGAATTTAAGCACAATAGATTTTTTTCCAAGAATGGAGTAAAATAATTGGCAATCAATGCGCAAGTTAAAATCATAAACAAGTAACGTACCATTTATTCTTGAAATACTTTTACCCAAAAAGGGCAATACACAATTTCCACTCACGAATATGTAAGAATGCAAAACACATTGAAAATACTCACAAAGCATAGCATTAGTTAAAACAACCATATATGGGCATGACTTGAGTACATAAGCTTTTAGGCAATTCTATTTTTGAAATAATTTTGGAACAGTTGAATCAAAGCTCATTTCATAATCTTTCTCACATCATCTTATTTCATTGGTACCATTAGCCTCAAGTATAACTTTCATTCTTGGCACGTTGGCCACACTCTATATCCTCAATTAACTGATTTCATTTTCAAGCATCCTTATAGATTATCAACAAGAAGATATTTCCAATCAAGACTTTAGGTACACATATGAGCAATTAAGAGTCTTAGGCATATCGAGTGTTTCTTACACAATTTGACATACTAGCTTTCATTGGAAACACGACTCAAAGCCATAATATTTTAATACGTAATCAACACTTTGAACATATATATTTCGACATAAGGCTCATTCGAAATAGTCAAGTTTATAAGGGATAACCCGGAACATAGGAATTAGGAACTAGAGCCAACAATACTTGAAACTTATGGGAATATTATGGAATTCGATTCTAAGAGAGTAGTTTAGCCAACATACCTCGCTTTGAGCTTTCCTTAAATTACTATAATATTCCAAAAATCCTAGCAATCCCAATATATTTTGAGACATAATAAAATTGAGCGTAAATTAAGAAGATATTCATGGTTTCAGCTCATTTGAGTATTTTATCAAACACTATATGTTCAAATTTGACTACAAGGTTCTTCTACAAGATTTCTTTCATTCCACAACCCAATATTTACTTATTTGAGCTCAACAATTTTTCCACAAACCTTATTGGTACATATTTGTATAAATAATACTTTTACACCCAAGAATCATACTCCCAATCACCCATCATTTGCTCCAAACTCGAAATTAAAGAATTGGGGAAAGAAATTCTTACCTCTTTAAAGCCCTAGCAAGATCCTTGTGAAATCTTCAAGACTTGAGCAAGCATTGATGAACGAATGGCTAGGTCTTCTCTTTCTATCTCTAATATGCGCTTACCTCTCTCTATAATCATCAGATGATTGCCCCAAAATAAGCCCCAAAGGCTATTTATCAAAATGGGATCGGGTTATAAAAATCAGAAAATGAACCCTCCGAACACAGGTCTGCGGTCGCACAATGGACCGCACAATGGGTATGCAGTCCGCACAATGAACCACGAAATTGATGCCCAAAACTAGGTTGTACTGGTCAGGTCTATAACCATTCTGCGGTTCGCATAATGATTCTGCGGTCACGGAATTAACCGTAGAATCATATTCTGCCAATCTCAGGGAATTTGGTCATAATTTCCTGTAGGAGTATCCAAATGATGAACGGTTTGAAGCGTTAGAAACTAGACTCGACGATCTTTCATTTGATAGGTATATCACCTTCTAAGTCTTTATAGTTTGGTAACAGCATGTGTTTGAAGTAGAATCTTATGCGAATTGAGACATCCTTTCCACTTAATGTATCCAACTTCTTCCACACAAATTCTTTCCATTCACAAAATTCCTTAGTATGTTCCTACACACCTTAAATATATATTTTCATTTCGAAATTATGTGGTTCTATCCCATGTGTCCCCTTTAATACTCGAACAAGTTATTCCCAAATGTCGTTGGCGCACTTTAAAATCTTAAATCATTAGAAAATTTTTAATGGGGCCTTACATTCTCCCCCACTTAGGATCATTCGTCCTCGAATGAGGGTCAAAATACGTCATTAGCATTCAATGTGGCCCAACTGTAATTCCCACACACCAGCAGTTTCAAAATTTGGCAAACTCCCTCAATTTCAAAAACAATTCGCCAGAGTCTCCCCTGTAACTGGACCTATCCACCTGTCAGAGAATCCCAAAAACCAATCCTAACAACATATACATAACCCGGTGATGCAATATAACATAAAAGCAACACCAACCATGGCCTCATAAGCAACATATTACCAGAAAAGGAACACCCTTAGCATAAGTTGTACAAATGATACGAAATTATAGTAAATAATTTCATAGAACAATGACATAGCTATTCAAACAAATAAGGATACCTCTTCTTCCTTTCTTCCTCGGCCTCCCAGGTGGCCTCTTTAACCTGCTGGTTTCGCCATAACACTTTAACGGAGGCAATTTCAACTCTCGAACTTATCTACTAAGGATGGCAAATAGATACCCCTCATAATCCAATTATCCATTAACTTCACCTTCACTAGCTTTCACCGTAACGATAGACAAAGGATTTTCAACTACCTTCTTAGACATAGACACATGAAACACCGGGTATATGGAGGACAATAATAGGGAAACATCATATTCATAGTTTGGTCTATTTCCTTCAAGATTCTATAAGGCCTAATGTGACTACACAGACTTTACCTTCCTTAACAATTCACCCAATATATTCATAAAGAAAATCTTAAGAATAACCCGTTCACTTTTTTCAACTCTAAATCTCTATTGCGTACACCTAAACTAAACCTTTGGGACCTTCATCAATTATTCTAAGATGTGCCATCTTGAATATGACCATAAAACTTCATATCCAATATATTTGATCACGGGATGATGCTTCTTCTTTGACATGTTTGAACCTTTAACCCTCATAGGTTTACTATAAATAGGAACAACGAGGTTCGAGATTAGGCTGGAATTATTCAAGAATCCATCAGCATGCCGCGAAGGGTATTTCAGGAAGTTATATCCTAAGAGACATGAAGGTTACTAGCAATAGCGCTGGCATGGTTAATCATTGTGATGACATCATTGATTCAACAAATGAGGCATAGAGTTGTCTAGTAGGCAATGATAATGTAGGGACCATGTTCATGATTCTGAGATTTAAAAGAAATAAGTCATGAAAAGGTCATCCACAATTGTTTAATTCCATATGTGCCTTGTTCAGCAATAGTAGGCCTCAAAAAGAGATAGCCAAGTATGTGACACCCAGTCGCCTCTTGGAATGTAGGGAAAATCAGTTTAACTTGAAATGAGAATATTCTAGAACCCTGAATGTGATATGGGTTTCAAAATACATGAAGCTGCATTATTCTCTTAACAGTAATTAGCACAAGGAATCTATGCCACAAGCCCATGAGGATGAAAAACAAGTTGAACACCTGTGAGATTATTATTATTCTCACAGCTTAAACTTTGCCAATAGTTCATCCTATGTGAGAGGACTAGAGATACGATGAACTTGTCTTTCAAATCAATATGCTCTCATGTTACTAGACGGTGAAAAGGATTCATGATAATATATGCAAAGGAACAAAGTGATTGCTCAAACCATAAGAGCCACATACACAGAAGAGAGAGAGAGTTGCTCGAGAGGGATCTCGACACTAGGTTGTCTTACATTAGATTTGATACCACATAGGTAAGCTTTACAATGGTGCATGCATAAGCACAAATAAGCACATGTTATCCATTTAAATCAAAAGGTTATATAAGAAATTCATCAGGTATAGTCCCTTGTTAAGAATTTAGGAAAGCAAGTGGGAAGTATTAGCCTAGGGTTATAACCCATTCCAAGGAAATCATTATAAAACTCAATTCCTCAAGAGGTTCTAAATAAGAGAATTGTGATCAAGAGGCTTCACGAATACTGCGTCTCGTTAAAAGAGTAGGTACATGCAACGTTTTATGATTCAGCATTTTGGTTAAGACCATATTTATGTAGGCCCCTTCAATATGGATGTACATATACAACAAGGAAAATAATGTGGTGTTCATAATGATGTACTAAGGAGTGACATACTTGGTAACTTTAGATTGACGGGGCAGTACCTTGACTGATGTCCCTCGACCCCACATCCGTAACATACATTGGTACCATAGTGACATACTCCTGAATGGCATCTACTACACTTCACACAACGAGGATGAAATTCGCTTAACTGACTCGCCCTACTTACCTGATATTTACCCTTTTTGCATACATCATAAGCATCCCCCTAATCCTTCATCCAGGCCTTCACGGCAGGAGTAACAATCTCTGTACCGGTTTGCTGTATGGGCCTTTGGAATTGACCAAGCCTTCCATCCCTAAAACGTTCCTGAGCTTGCTCACAACATGACAACAAATGTTCATTCCTGCATATCGTGCATATCGGGATGGGTTTATCCAACCTAGGGCATTTGTTCTTCTTGTGCCCCCTCTTTCCAAAACCATAACATATTTCAAGAATCATCCACAATAAACCCGAGTGGCTCTTCTTTCATATCAAACATTCCGTCTTATTGGTACAAACAACCCTCTTTCATTTCTTAGGTGCTCTTACCACATGATCTGGTGGCATGGTAACAATTAAACACTTCCCCTAGCAATTGGTTCTTTCATTTCCTCCTTGCTTCTTAGAACCCGTGGGTTACTCATATGGAAAATGAAATATGACGAGGAATTTAGCTTCCTATCTTGAGCTCTATCGCACGATCTAGTGTATCACAGAAGTGTGAAATTCCAAAATGTCCAAGTAGCCTCCCCATTATAGATGTGGTCGACAACACACCGATAAGAAGGACTTTACTAGACACGGCTCCGAGACATCCTAGGATACTTTAAAACCTTAGGCTTTGATACCAAGTTTGTCACGCCCCAAAATCGGGGAGCGCGACCGACGCTCAATCGAGTGAACCCGGCCGAGCAAGCCTGTTAGATTTCTTTCTACCCAAACTCATTCATGAATAAAGAGGAGATGAACTCCACTAATCAAACATTGACAAGATTTCATTAACAACTCACATTTCATATCCATTAGCAACTTCATTCATAATTTCCAAAGTATTACAAGTTTAAAGATATAATAAAAAACATGTTTGCCAAATACTAACATTTCTATTTCAATTCCCCACATCAAACACCACCCACAACCTGTCTACGGAGCCTCTAAGTACAATAGAAGAGTAATATGGAAATGCCGGCAACAAGGCCCTGGCTATACCTCAAAACACAAAGTACAACATCAACTGATATCATGCCCGGAATAGAGTAGGGCTCACCAAAACTTGCTGAATATGGAGTAACTGCTAACGAGGACCAAAGTTGCCCGTTGATGAACCACTTGCATCCATTGAAGATGCAGCGCCCCCGGCAAAAGGGACGTTAGTACATATGGAATAGTACTAGTATGTAAAGCTAACTATCCTCTTTAAAAATAGAATGTCCATAGAAGAAAGGCAAAACCATACAAACAACAAGTCACAATCAACAATATCCAAATGTCCAGTTAAAACATAACAAGTTTCAAAATACGAAATTAATATATATTATAAGTTGGGAGATCATTAGGATCGATATACCACCGTATTTGTAGCACGGAGTCCGATCACGCCCGATCGGCTAGGCCATCTCCCCGTGAACAAAGTGTTACCAAGAGTAGTACCACCATGTGCACAACATGGCGTCCGATCTCCACCCGATCAGCTAGGCCGCCTTCCCACACATGTCGTGTGGGTTGACTTTTCCAATCCACAGTTATTATCAGTTTCATCCCAATTAAGGGGAATAATATCAACCCATCAATCTCATCCCAAATAAGGGGAATAATCACAATCCACTCCTACACCGGCACGTGTAGTTTTAGGTTTACAACTCACCCTTCCTCGGTTTGCTAATGATACTTCCCAAAAATATTTTTTTTGTTTTTACACACAAAGGTAACATAGGTACAAATTTATTTACCTCATCATATTTCACATTGTATGAATCTCCACTAGTATTTTCAACCAATAACAACACCAATATTCCCTTGGCTCTTTTGGCCATTCACAAGATTCTTTATTCCAGGCACGGTGGCCGTATTTGAGATTCCACTCTTTTATTTCTTCCCTCTCATGTATTATCATCATAAATATCAACATATATAATATTCCGAAAATCACAACTTTAAGTTCATTAGAAATAAAGAATTTAAGCACAATAGATTTCTTTCCAAGAATGGAGTAAAATGATTGGCAATCGATGCGCAAATTAAAATCATAAACAAGTAACACACAATTTATTCTTGAAATATATTTTCCCAAAAAGGGCAATATACAATTTCCACTCACGAATATGTAATAACGCAAAACACATTAAAAATACTCACAAAGCATAGCATTAGTTAAAACAGCCACATATGGGCATGACTTGAGTACATAAGCTTTTAGATAATTCTATTTTTGAAATAATTTTGGAACAGTTGAATCAAAGATCATTTCATTATCTTTCTCACATCATCTTATTTCATTGGCACCATTATCCTCAAGTATAACTTTCATTCTTGGGACGTTGGCCACACTCTATATCCTCAATTAACTGATTTCATTTTCAAGAATCCTTATAGATTATCAATAACAAGACATTTCCAATCAAGACTTTAGGTACACATATGAGCAATTAAGAGTCTTAGGCATATCGAGTTTTTCTCACACAATTTGGCATACTAGCTTTTATTTGAAATACGACTCAAAGCCATAACATTTTAATACGCAATCAACACTTTGAATATTTATATTTCGGCATAAGGCTCATGCAGAATAGTCAAGTTTATAAGGGATAACCCGGAACATATGAATTAGGAACTTGAGCCAACAATACTTGAAATTTACGGGAACATTATGGAATTCGATCCTAAGAGAGTAGTTTAGACAACATACCTCGCTTTGAGATTTTCTTAAATTACTACAACGTTTCAAAAATCGTAGCGATCCCAATCTATTTTGAGACATAAAGAAATTGAGCACAAATTAGGAAAATATTCATGGTTTAAACTCATTTGAGCATTTTATCCAATACTAGGTGTGTAAATATTACTACAAGGCTCTTCTATAGGATTTCCTTCATTCCACAACCCAATCTTTACTTATTTGAGCTCAAGAATCTTCCCACAAACCTTATTGGAACATGCATGTATAAATAATACTCTTACACCCAAGAATCATACTCCCAATCACACATCTTTTACCCTAAACTCGAAATAAAAGAATTGGGAAAAGAAATTCGTACCTCTTTGAAGCCCTAACACGATCCTTGTGAAATCTTCAAGCCTTGAGCAAGAACTGATGAACAAATGACTTGGTCTTCTCTTTATCTCTCTAAAATACTCTTACCTCTCTCTAAAATCATCACATGATTGCCCCAAAATAAGCCCCAAAGACTATTTATCAAAATAGAGTCAGGTTATAAAAATCCGAAAATAGACCCCCCTCCCCCC
>AWOL01S0041050.1:0-21167 GCA_000715115.1 Nicotiana otophora | reverse complement strand
GAACTCAGGTCTACGGTCACACAATGGATCACACACTGGGTATGCGGTCCGCACAATGGACCACGAAACTGATGCCCAGAACTGAGCTGTACTGGTTAGGTCTACGACCATTCTGCAGTCTGTAGACTACTTTTGCTGTTCGCATAATGATTTTGCGGTCGCGGAATTATCGCAGAATCACATTCTGTCAGTCTTTGGGAATTTGGTCATACCTTCCTGTAGGAGTATCTAAATGACAAAAGGTTTGAAGCATTAGAAACTAGACTCGATGATCTTTCATTTAATAGGTAGATCACCTCCTAAGTCTTTATATTTTGGTAACAACATGCATTTGAAGTAGGATCTTGTGCTAATTGAGACATCATTTCCACTTAATGTATCCAACTTGTCCCACACAAATTCTTGCCATTCACAAAATTCCTTAGTATGTTCCTACACACCTTAAACATATATTTTAATTTCAAAATGATGTGGTTCTATCCCATGAGTCTCCTTTAATACTCGAGCATGTTATTCCCAAATGTCGTTGGCGCACTTTAAAATCTTAAATCATTAGGAATTTGTTAATGGGGCCTTACATTCTCCCCCACTTAGGATCATTCGTCCTCGAATGAGGGTCAAAATACGTCATTAGCATTCAATGTGGCCCAACTGTAATTCCCACACACCAGCAGTTTCAAAATTTGGCTAACTCCCTAAATTTTAAAAATATTTCGCTAGAGTCTCCCCTATAACTGGACCTATCCACCTGTCAGAGAATCCCAGAAACCAATCCTAACAACATATACATAACCCGATGATACAATATAACATAAAAGCAACACCAACCATGGCCTTATAAGCAACATATTACCAGAAAAGGAACACCCTTAGCATAAGATGTACAAATGATACGAAATTCATAGGAAACAATTTCATAGAACGATTACATAGCTATTCAAACAAATAAGGATACTTTTTCTTCCTTTCTTCCTCGGCCTCCCAGGTGGCTTCTTCAACCTGTTGGTTTCGCCATAAAACTTTCATGGAGGCAATTTCAACTCTAGGACTTATCTACCAAGGATGGCAAATAGATACCCCTCATAATCCAATTATCCATTAACTTCACCTTCACTAGCTTTCACCGTAACGATAGACAAAATATTTCCAACTACCTTCTTAGACATAGACACATGAAACATCGGGTACACGATGGACAATAATAGGGAAACATCATACTCATAGTTTTGCCTATTTTCTTCAAGATTCCATAAGGCCTAATGTCACTACACAAACTTTACCTTCCTTAACAATTCACCCCATATATTCCTAGAGAAAATCTTAAGAATAACCCGTTCACTTTCTTCAACTCTAAATCTCTACTGCGTATACCCAAACTAAACCTTTGGGACCTTCATAAATTATTCTAAAATGTACTATCTTGAATATGACCATAAAACTTCCTATCCAATATATTTGATCACAGGATGATGCTTCTTATTTGACATCCAGGAGGATTGAGCGCATTCGTAGCTAGGGGAGAGAGGCGACTCTAACAAGAGGCTTCATCATTTTGGTTGTTTCAGTGGTACCTCGTCTAGAGGTAGGGGTCATTTTGGTAGAGGTCATGTTATATGTCTAGTTCAATCAGTACTCTAGGTTTCACATGGTACTTCATGTGGCCATGGTACTTATGGTCCTCGCTCAGAGAAGTCATAATTCAGTGTGTCTCCAGCTTATGGTCTCATCAGTGCACCTCCGATATGGAGTTTCTATGGTGGTGATTCAGGATGTTAGGGACAGTTTCAGTCATAACAGTTATGCCAGTCGAAGGGTTGCTTTGCGTGCAAAAATGCAGTTCAAATTAGGAGGTATTGTCCTATGTTACAGAGTGGTAAGCCACAGCAGAGTACTCAAGCCATTATTCTAGAAATAGTTGCAACACCGCTCGCCTAGCCAGCTAGGGGTGGGGTTCAGCTAGCTAGAGGTGGAGGCCAGCCGGACAGACTGGTAGAAGTTAGGCTTGTTGTTATGCATTTCTTGGTAGGCCTGAGCTTGAGTCGTCTGATGCAGTTATCACAGGTATTATGTTAGTCTGTCATAGGGATGCTTCAGTGTTGTTTGATACAGGTTCTACTTATTCATATGTATCTTTATATATTGCATCGCACTTGAGTATGCCTCGTGATTCTATTGATATTCTTCTTTCTATATCTACAACAGTTGGGATTTCTGTAGTAGTTCATCGAGTGTACTGAGAAAGGACGTTTAGCGTATTTGGCTTACATTCAAGATTTTAGTATGGAGGTTCCTTCCATGGATTTAGTACGGGTGGTGAGGGAGTTTCCAGATGTGCTTCCTGCACATCTATCGGGAATGCCACCCGATAGGAATATTAATATTTGTATTATCTTGGAACACTCAGCCCATATCTATTTGTCCATACCATCAGGTGAGTTGAAAGAGTTAAACGAGCAGTTGTAGGATTTGCTTAATAATGGGTTCATTAGGCCGAGTGTTTTTCCTTGGGGTGTACCAATGTTACTTGTGAAGAAGAAGGACGATTCTATGAGGATGTGCATTGGTTATTGGTAGTTGAATATAGTTACTATCAAGAACAAGTATTCATTGCCTCGTATTGATGATTTGTTTGATTAGCTTCAGGATGCCAACATGTACTCCAAGATTGATTTGAGATCTTGCTATCGTCAGGTGAAGATTAGGGCTTCGGATGTCCCTAAGATGACTTTTAGGACTCGTTATGTTCATTATGAGTTCTTGGTAATGTTATTTGGGTTGACTAGTGCTCTAACGACTTTCATGGATTTGATGAATCGGGTGTTCAAGCCTTATTTGGATCCTCTCGTGATTATGTTTATTGACGACATCTTGGCTTACTCTCGTAGTACAGAGGAGAATGAGCAGCACTTCAGAGTAGTACTTCAGACTTTGAAGAATCAGAAACTTTATGCCAAGTTTTCGAAATGTGAGCTATAGTTGGACTCAATTGCATTCTTAGGTCATGGTGTATCCAGTGATGGTATCAAGGTTGATCCTAAGAAGATTGAGGCAGTACAGGATTGGCCTAGACCTACTTTAGCTAAAGATATTTGGAGTTTCTTGGATTTGGCAAGCAACTATCGGCGCTTTGTGGAGGGGTTCTCATCTAGTGTAGTGTAGCTCTATTGACTAAGTGGACTCATAAAGGCATTCCTTTTATATGGTCTGATGTGGGTGAGGGGAGCTATTTTAAGCTCAAGATTGATTTGACTACAACCCCCTTTGTTGGTGTTTTCTACAGGTTCAGGGCCCTACATTGTGTTTTGTGATACTTTACGCATTGGCCTAGATGTGGTGTTGATATAGTATGGCAGGGTGATTGCTTACGCATCTCGTCGGTGGAAAACACATGAGAAGAATTATCTAGTTCATGATTTATATAACAATCCGACCGGTCATTTTGAGAATTAGCGTCCCGTTTGGTGGCTTACGATCTTGAGTAGCTTCGTGTTATGATTTGCGTGTAGAGTCGAGTTCGGTTTTCAGATGATTCGGGATTGATTTGAAGGGATGATTCTGTCTTAGAAGCTTAAGCGGTAAGAGTTGACCAGAGTTTGACTTTTGAGTAGATGACTCCGGAATGGTGTTTTGATGATTCCAATTGGTGATTTTGGACTTAGGCGTATGCCCGAATTTGGATTTGGAGGTCTATAGGTTGATTTGATGCATTTTGGCAATAATGGGAAAGTTGAAGGTTTGGAAGGTTGAGAGGTTTGACTGGAAGTTGACTAAGTGAATATCGAGCTCAAATTACGATTTTGAGAGTTGGAATAGCTCAGTTATGTCATTTGGGACTTGCATGCAAAATTTGAGGCTATTCCGAGTTGATTTGATATGATTCGGCGTGAGTTGTAGAGGTTGAAAGTTCATAAGTTCATTAAGTTCAATTTGAGGTGTGATTCTTAGTTATTGTTTGATGTGATTTGAGGCCTTGAGTAGGTCCGTGTTATATTACGGAACTTGTTGGTATGTTCGGACAAGGTCCCAAGGGGCTCGGGTGAGTTTCGGGGTGGTTTCGGACCATTTCTAGGCCATTTTTAATTGCTGATTTTTTGCCACAGGGGTATGCATCGCGATTATGGACTTTGGGTCACGTTCGTGAAGAGCAACTTTGCTGTTTGGGCACTGTGAATCGCGATCGCGGAAGCCTTTTCGAGATCGCGTAGAGGAAATTCTATTATCACTGACCCAACTTTGGAAGCTTATATCTCGCAATCTATAAGGAATTTGAAAATTATCCAAAAATGAAAGTTGTAGCTTTTTGAGTCTAGTTTTCAGAAAATTAAACCATTTATCATTTGGAGTTCTAGACAAAAAGTTATAGCTGTTAAACTGTAGACTATCTGAGAAGCATTTGGGAAGGGTAATGGGAATTTGTTCATCGCGATCGCGGGGAAATGGCCGTGATCACGAAGGGTAAAATTTGTACTGAAAATTTTTTGAATCACCATCACTAGGTTGGTGACCGTGATTGTGAAGGGTACCTTTGGAGCAATGTTTAAAGTACTCTATTTTGAAGGTCTTGGTCATTGTATCATATTTTGAGCCATGGAGCTCAGATTTGAGCGATTTTGAAGGGGATTTTCACGCTTTGGATTGGGGTAAGTGTTCTTTATCCAGATTTGATTATATTTCGTGATTCCATCTTTTTTTTTAACATTAGATTAGTAATTTGAATGGGAGAAAATGAGAATTTTTGTATAAACTTTCAAAAATATAAAATGAGGATTTGAAGGCCGATTTGATGTCGGAGTTCGATAATTTTGGTACGGTTCGACTCGTATCAGAATGGATGTTCAGATTTTATGAATGTTTTCAGGTTCTGAGGTGCAAGATCGGGGTTGAGTTTTTTGGGTTGACTTTATAGTTTTCATTAAAGATCGAAACTTTATTATCCGGAATTTTTTCCTATGGTTTTTATTTATGATATTAAGTTATTTTGGCTAGATTTGAGCCGTCCGGAGGTTGTTTCACATAAGAAGGTCATTTTAGAGTATCAGTTTAGCTTCTTTGAGGTAAGTATCTTGCCTAACTTTGTATGGGGGAACTACCCCTAAGGATTTGAGTCGTTTGTGCTATTTGTGTCATGTGAAAGCTGTGTACGCGAGGTGACGCGTACGTACTCAGGCTTATATGTGGAAAACTAACCGGCTTAGACTCTTAGGCTTCTTTCATGTACTTATTTGAAATTGTTAGCACATGTTATATCTTTTATTCGTCATATCCACTATCACGTGCTTTATTTGAAGTTGTCGTTATATGTCACATCCTTTACTTGTCGAGTTTGCTCTTATATGCTTTATTTGAAGTTGTTATCACTTTTGTCATTATGTGATTTCTTTTATTGTGGAGTTATTTTTAATTGAAATTGTTGTTACATGATTTCCTTTTGTTGCCGGGTTATTGTCATGTATTTAGACGTAGTGCTAGTTCGTTCCATATCTTCCATTGGTAGCCTATTCATACACTAGAATCCGAAGTTTTCCATTTCATAGAAATACTTTCACTATTGAGTTTATCCTTAAGCAATTAATTGTTATTGAGGTTATCGAAAGTCATTAATGTATTTTAATTGAAGTCATGTTTAAAGGCGGTGGTGTTCCTTGTTGAGTTACTTTCCCATTCATTTTAATGTTATTGAGATTTTATACATATTGTGTTGAGCCGTGGGCTATTTGTTGTGAAAATATTGATATAGTTGGATCTTTGAAAAGGTTGTGGCCTATAGACACTTATGATACGAGTTGATATGTCGTGTTGTTGTGATGTTAGCATATGTGAATTGTTGTGTGGTTTGGTTGTTGTTATGTGGAGTATAAGGGTGGTATTTTACCGTTGTTGTTATGCGGGGCATAAGGGTGGCATCTCATTGTTGTTGAATGTACAGAGTGATATGGGTAGCTATTGTGTTATTGTTTGGGTGGAGCGATAAGGGTGGCTATTATACGGAGTGATACACGTGGCTAATGAAATTGTCAGGGCGGAGTGATACAGGTGGCTATCAAAGAGATAAGGGTGGCAATGTATGGGATGATGTGTGATGGCTTGAGGACATTGTTGTTGTGATTTTTTGTGATGGTGTGCTTTTCCTTGTGTATGTCATACACCTTACGTGATTTGTTATGTTGCTTCGATGAGCTACTCGATGTCTTTGATATTACTTGTTAACTTGGGATACAGTAGTACACTCGCACAAGCATACACCGTAGCATGCCACTTATACTAGCTCAGGAGTATGAAACTTGAAATTTATTAATCGTGCCCATGTGTTCTTGTATTATCGGTTTTCATATTGATATTGAGCATGTGACCATGTCGGGCGAATTCTAATTGTGAGCATGTGACCATACCAGGCGAATTGTAATTATGAGCATGTGACCACACCGGACGGATTATGAATGTGAGCCCGTGATCATGCCGGGCGAATTGAGCTATTGGCACGTGAGTTATCCATGCGGTTGTGATTTGAAATGTGGGCACACGGTGCCGTGAGAATAGGATGGTGGGTTGAGACCCATGACTTGTGATTATGAGATGAGGTATCCAGATTGATTTCGTTGTGAAACTTGTGTTAGAACGACTTGATTAATTGGTTGTCCTTTGTGTTCCTTATTTGATTTTGACGATACTTCACATTGTTCTTATTCTTTTACTGCTTATATCACTTGTTGATTTTTGTTGCCATTTACTGATTTCTGCTTTCATTATTAGCTTTATACTTCTATGTTGCACATGTTATTTTGTCTAGTGAGTATTTTGACTTGTACCACTACTCCACCGAGGTTAGTCTTGATACTTACTGCGTACCGACCGTGGTGTACTCATACTACACTTTTACTTATTTTTGTGCAGAGTCGGGTATTGGAGATATCGAACTCGGGTAGAGTTAGCATATTGGTCGCGAGGATTCAAGATAGAGCTGCTTGGTCATCGCAGTCCCTTAAAGTTTTTTCCTTTCATTGCAGTGTCAGCTTGTTATTTGAACAATATTTTATTTCGATCTTTGAGATCTTTCTATGTACTTAGCTAGAGTTCGTGATTCTATATTACCAAATCTTGGGAGGTTGTTATAATTATTGTCGCGTAGGGTTATTACGCTTTTGTTTCGGTATTTATATTAGACTATATTTCAAATTATCATTGTTAAAATTTTGCCTAATCGTTGTTAGTAATCAGCTTACCTAGTCTTAGAGACTATGTGCCGTCACGATCCTGCAGTGGGTTTTTGGGTCGTGGCAAATTTAGAGTTGGTAGCTATTGTGCATGCATTCAAGATTTACAGGTATTAGTTGTATGGTATGTCATGTGAGGTTGCACCGATGATCGCAGTCTTCAGCACTTATTCAAGCAAAATTATTTGAATTTAAGGTAGAGAAGGTGGCTTGAGTTGCTTAAGAATCATAATATAATTGCCTTGTATCATCCGGGCATGGCAGATGTGATAACAGATGCTTTGAGTAGGAAGGCGGTTTGGAATTTATTCCGGCTGAGGCTCCTTTGGCTATGGATGTTCAGGCTTTGGCTAATAGATTTATGAGATTGGATATTTTTTAGGCTAGTAGGGTTTTTGCTTGTGTTGTTGCGCAATATTCATTGTCTGAGTGTATTAAGGCTCGTCAATATGATGATCTACATTTGTTGGTGCTTAAGGATAAGGTGCAACAAGGTGGTGCTAGGAATATGATTATTGGTGATGTTGGTGTATTGTGACTTCAAGGTTAGATTTATGTTCCTAATGTTGATAGCTTGAGGGAGTTGATTCTTGAGAAGTCCTATAGTTCGAGGTATTCTATTGATCCAGGTGTCACAAAGATGTATCGTGACTTGAAGCAGCATTACTGGTGGAGGAAGAGGAAGAATGACATTGTTGAGCATGTTTCACGGTGTTTGAATTGCTAGCAAGTGAAATATAAATATTAGAAACCAGATGGTTTGACTCAAGGTTGGTTATACCATAGTGGAAGTGGGAGCGCATTACTATTGACTTTGTGGTAGGCTTACCACAGACATTGAAAATATTTGATGCCATTAGGGTAATTATTGATAGATTGACCAAGTCTGCATATTTTATTCAGTTGATGACTTCTTACACTTTAAAGAAGTTGGCTCAGATTTACATCGAAGAGATTGTCCATACAATTAAGACCCAAAGGAGAAACTCTAGCCTGTGCAAAATGAGGCGCCCAAGTTAGGGCTAATATGGTGCCCAAATCTTACCATTTTTATAATCCTGCTTTTGTAGGATTGTTTCATGGTTTAATATGTGTACTATTTATTTCTTTGCTAGCAAAGTAGGATTTTTTTTCTTTTCGAATTATTAAGATATTTTATTTTCTAGTCTTTTTCTTACCTGTCAAGTTCTAGAATTATTCTTAGAAGTTATTTTCTGAAGTGTTGCCTCCCTATAGTTTCTTAGGAGTTGGTCATCCTCCTCTCTTCCTATATAATGAGGTTCTTCCTTTCATTGTTTCTACTTTACATATTGATTAATAATATTATTATTGTGAGTTTCATTGAACCTTTGTAGGTTTACTTTAAAATTTATCTTTCAACCTCTATCCAGTTCATAGCTTAAAGTACTGAGATAACTCTTCCAATTTGATATCTCTAATTTTTTTCTTAGTATTCTTAGAAAGTGATTAGTATCCATTACTAATCATTGTCCAGTATTGCTCACGAATCGGTCGAGATTTAGATATAAGTTTTGATTCACTTCTAAAGTAAAAGGTGTTTGGTTCATCTCATTATCAGTTCGTTGTTGCTTGGATCTTATCAAAAACTCTAGACTTGCATTATTGGAAATTCTTGTATCTCTCATCAAATTTTCTCATATTTCATTTATTTGTTGTTTTAGTTTTTCAATTCTTTTAGATCTTTTGCTTTTGTGCCTTTTTTAAATTCATGCTCTAGTTTGAGATTCATGACCTTCTATAATCACAAGTTTTCTTCATCCCTCCTCGTTGTTTTTACCCTACTTCATTTTGATATTTAAAAATACTTTTGTCATATGCAATTCTCGCCCAAGTTTCAACTCCTCTTCATTTTATTTTTTCCCGGGGTACTTTCTCTTTTCTTGCTTTTTCGTCCTTTATATTGCTTATTTATGAATTTTCCTTATTTGGTCTATGCAACCTTTCCGATCCGGCTTTGATGACATCTCAAAGCTATGAGCTTCTGAGATTTTTCTAATGGAGAAAAATAGTTTATTATTCCAATGGTAGGTTTTAATAATGTTTTTGATATTTTTCCTTCTCTATTTTGGGGGGGAATATTTGGTAGAAATGGTGGTGAATAATGGGGCTATCAGTGTAGTAGTGATTTTCAGCGGCTAAAGAAAATTTTAGGTGGGAATCTAAAATTGGGTGGTGGTGTTACTGGTGGAGTTGGTGGATGAGGCGGTGGTGTTACTGATGGGGTTGGGTATCATGTGTGTGTGTATATATATAAATAATAATGATATATTGATGTACATATTATATACATATGTTGTCATAATATTAAATTTTTATAAAGCCCTATAGTTTAGAGTATAATAATCATATGTAACTATATTTTGCCTAATTACGGTTCATAGCTTTCGTTGTATCAATGCATACAGTCGCGCCGGATAGAGTCACGATAGGTTGTATGTGTTTGCTTAATTTTGTTGTATCAACGCATACAGCCGCGCTTGATACAGTCATACAGTCAAAATGAGTTGTATACGCTCATTCAACAGATGATATTTTATCTCTCATATAACAAAATACAATGTAATATATAAGAAGAAGAAGAAGAAGAAGAAGAATAAGAAGACTCAAATTTTGTTGTATCAACGCATACAGTCACGATAGGCTATATGCGCTCACTCAGCAGAGTGTGTTTTCTCTCTCATACAACGAAATACAGTATAGATACATAGAAAAAAAAAGAAGACGATTCATATCTATACATACAACATACAATCATCCGCCATTGAAGATGCATACAGCATACAGTCGTCGAATAAGAAGAAGACCTAGATCTATGCTATTTTCCTTCGTATAAATACCCCAATCACCAAATAAAATTACTAGACAATTCCCTCTGTGCATTTCCCTCGCCCTCTCACAAAACAGAGCTTTGATGTTACACCTCATATTTTTGTACGTAAGAGTACGTTGTAAGACAATTGATGTAAACTCAGAAATGAGATTATTCTTGAAAGTACATATGGTAAGTTAATCATGTTACCTTGGAGGTTACAAATCTTTAAGATCATAGATAACAAGTACCAAGAGGGTTGAAGACTTAGAAGTTAAGCAAACTGAAGAAAATAAGTTTCGTCGAAAGTCGACAACTTGGAAATATTATAACATGTAATCTTGGGATACGAATAGGGTGATTAACATGATAAGGAGGTTATTTTAGGCTTATGATAGTTGTGTGTTACGTTTTTAAGTCAAGCGAGTTGTGGAAGAAAAGTTGGCAAAGGTCATCACAAGTTACGTTCATAAAAGTGCTGAAAATTAGGTCAAATGTAGTGGAGCTTTTCTCCCAATATACTTGGAATTACGGGATGATATACTTATCAAATTTAATATCTACGAGTCTATTTTCTAATTCATTAAACCGTTTATTGGTACGACATTGGATTAGAGAGATATTTTTAGTTTTACGAGACTGCGCAGACTGCATAGGTGACAAGTAGGTGTGTCACTGAAGCTTTATAAGCAATATATTTCGTATATTATATGATGTCTTTTTGGAACATATTATATACCAAATTGAAAGTTTTGGAATGTAGTTTCCAATGCTCTTAACCGTTCATTTATACGACATCCATATAAAAAGATATAAGCGTCAGAAGAAGGGCCAATGATAGGGTGCCAAGCTAGCACCTCTTTGACTTTTCAAAAGTTGATATATTATGGTCTTAGGTCGTCTTTATCTTCCTTTTCCATAGCACACGACCATAGAACACCATAAACATATCCTTAAGATCTCTTCTAGGGTTTCAAAGAAGATTAATATCCAGGATACGAAATCAAGAAGCGATAACATTAGAACGATCCCTATGACGTAAGTATCGCTATATCGCCTCTCCTTTTCTTTGTAGTTTGAGTTTTGGAAGGTATTTCATAGTTAAGAAAATGTCTACTTTCTGTATTTAAGCTTTTATATATCGAGGAAGGTTGATAAATTCATTTCCTAATAGTTAGAACTTACGGAACGGTGATCGGAAGCCGTGAGTTCGATTTATTTCACTTTTAGTGGACTGTTTTGTTGTCCACTCGTGTTGGCCTATTGCACTGCTGATTTATGGAGTTTGGAAGGATGAAGGGCATGGAGAAACACCACATATGGTAGGATAGTCGGCTGGTCGCTCGTCGTCGCAATTTCAGGCTAATTGATAACTTGTTGATTGGGTGTGTTATGGTATATTTGGGGTTTTTGTTGTATGGAAGATCCCGAATTGTAGTTGGGTTGTTTTTGAGTTTCTGATTGTATTGTTTTTGTATCTCGCCTATAGTAGGCTTGAGGGAGCAGTAAATCAGGGAAAATGCTGCCAGTTTTATTTTAGAATCGAGTTATCATTTGAGATACGTGATATACTAGTGCCATCTAAGTGGTACATGTATTTCTTTTTTATAGGGTTGGCGCGCTAGTTGTCGTAAGCTTGTTGTTGAGTTGAATTGACGACTTGAGGTATGTTAAGGCTATACCTTCTTTTATTTTGGCATGATCCATATGATACAACGAAACGAGAAAGCACACAACTTTCATAAATGATTCTATTCTTAAAAGTACTAGAGGTTCCTATGTTCTTGATTCCCTATGTGTCCTATTATTGTATCGTCTGTCCATGGGTATCAGAAAATACGTAAGTTGATAAAGTTTATTTCATGATATTAATCGAAGGCATAATGATTTTATGACATTCCGAGAGATCTTATTGACTTACTTCTCATGCATTGCATTCATTTATACATGTACATTGTACGCATATATTATATGTATATGGGGTATGAGGAAAGGTTATGGCGTTATATACGTACCACCACCTGATCAGTTGGTATACGTTGATGATTTCTCCCACAGAGGCCGAGATGATATGATGAGATGCCCTCAGAGGCTTGATGATGTTATGTACGCATATACCTATGCATGGTATGACATTTATACACATATGCATGACATTATAAATGTTTCATGATACACAGAGCTATTCAGACTTATAAGTTGAGTTCTTTACTCCATGTTTCTTTCATGTATTTTCTATACTGCTTTCATGCCTTACATACTCGGTACTTTATTTGTAATGACGTTCCTTTTACCTGGGGACACTGTGTTTCATGCCTGCAGGTCCCGATAGACAGGTTGAGAGTCCTCCTAGAGGCTATCAGCTCAGTAGAAGGTGTTGGTGCACTCCACTTGCTCCGGAGTTGCCAATTTAGTCAATATGATTTGGGCATATATTGATTGGTATGGTGGGGCCCTGTCCCAACCTTTATGACATTTATGTACTCTTAGAGGCTTGTAGACAGATGTCATGTATATGTATACTTGTATGGCCTTGTCGGCCTATGTTTTGAGTATACAAATGATCATGTCGGCCTTATAGGCCGGCCCGTATGTCACATGTATAAGTTTCTATATCATGTTGGGTCATCCTATGTCTAGTATTCCCTTATGTTTTATTCTCGTTATCTCATGACGGCCTTTCTATCCCACTTATCCATGACAGTATGATAAGAAAGATATGTTATGTTGGTACTCGGTTGTGTAAGGCACCAGGTGCCCGTCGCGGCCCTGCGGTTTGGGTCGTGACATCTTTCGTCTCTCTTTTTTCCTTGGCCTCTAATTCCTTCCTTGGAATCTCTCTGAATAGTTTCTCTTATACCTTCAACGGATGTATTTTGAGCTTCGCAAATGATTCGTGCTCATCGTGGAACGACTTTGGAGAATGAATTAGTGGAGACAGATGAGCAAGTTGGTTGGATATTAAGGCCTCTGAATTATTGAGAGAATCTAACGGAGGAATGAGGGCTTGTGAAGGAAGAACCGTCTACTGGGATCAATGACAATGACGACAGTACCGAGGCGCATGGCACTGTAATGGTTTCCAGCACACCAGCCATTGAAAGAGAGTCTGTGTTACCAGAAAAGGGAAGGGATCGTGATTTTGCAAGCCAACCCCGTTGAATGGAAAAGGTTTGGGTATTTGCTATAAAACTTAAAGTGTAGTTATGTATTATAGTTATTTTAAAGTGTATTTATTAATAATAAATATAGTGTATAAGTTAGTTACACCATGTAAACTTTCCTAATAGTATCCTTTCTCGAATTCTTAGAACTCTCTAAGAATATATTTGAGTTCATAAGGTCATGTGTAACATTTATCTACGAAAATTGTAAAAATTCGGGCACGTGGGACCGGGGGTGACTTTTAGGAACTTTCCGATTTGGGTTAAAAAATTACTATAATAGATGAATTATGAACCTTTGAGCATATATTGATTAGTTTGTACGAATTTTGGCTACTTTCGGGTTGCTCAGTGTTATTTGAGGGCCGAGAAGAAAACTTCCATGACAGAAGCATTGGGTAGAGATTATAGGAGTAGCATAGATATATGCCAAAGGTCTTGGTTGGGCGCATGGTGCACTGGTACATGGTACACTATGCATGTCTGCATATTCCTCCAGGTCTTGGCAGGGCAAATGTAAACCTAAAAGCATCGCCTCGTTTTCGGTATCATATGCTCTATTGATGTTTGCACGACATGGTTTAAGTATGTGGTCAACTCGAGGACAGGAGCATTGGTATGCGTCACACGGTTGTTTATGTTGCTAAAATATGTCATTGGTCGTGGTCTATGTCGCTAGCCTATATCGTTGAGCGCGGCCTATGTCGTTGTCCTATGTCTTCGGGTGCGACCTATGACGGTGGAATATGTCACTAGGGATGGTCAATGTCCTATGACTGTAAGATGGAAATCTGAATATAAGCTGAAAGCTAAACAAGAGTCTGAACTAGCAACTGATCTGGAACTGAACCAAAGTTTAAGCTGAAACTGTGCTGAAAGTGAACAACTATCTGAACCGGTACCTGTCTAGTGTTATGGGCTATATCCCCCTAATCAGGTAACTGTAAAACTGATCTAGCCTCATGTATAGTCATGCAATGCAATCTTAAGCTATATACGCGTATATAACATGCATGACTGGTGTTATCGGCTATATCCACCCAGCAAGTAAATAAATAATCAACAGGCTTAACTAGTGTTATGGGTTATCTCCCCCCAGCATATAATTAATAGGCCTCGATGGTGTTATCGGCTATCTCCCCCCAGTATATAATCAATAGGCCTCACTGGTGTTTTGGGCTATATCCCCCAGCATAATCAATGTAAGCATGTATGAGGCATAACACGTGTGGCAACATCATATGGACTCAAGAGATCATGAAGGAAACCATAAACGGAATCACAAACGTAATCTGACGCTCGCCAATCATAAGTTGGACGGAGGATGCTATCCCCATTTTAGGGAGAAACTGAGTGTGGACATGAGATACTAAGGTTAATTAACTCATTAGGATCCCTCTATAATCAATTTAGAACCAAGGAACTCAAGATTTGTCCAACTCTTCGAATTTTCAAAACTTTCGACAGAGTTTCCCCTAAAACTAGATGATCCCCAAAAATAACAGCAAGCACCACAATATATACGGAAATGGATACCCGGCTAAGATGATGACATAAAACTAAAAGAGATCCAGTTATCCACAATAGTGTCAAACGATCGACAAAATGGAATTGTGAATGTAATGTTGACTCATAGTGGCTAACTTGTGACATGAAAGTCTAAATAAGATTTAGGAATAATCTAAGCATCAACACATAAAAATTAAGCATATATAATCTTAAATGAAACTATTAGGATAATATGGGGATTAGGTATACATAAAAACATCAAAGGAACGGAACAACCGGAATTCAGATGGCATAGGCAAAATTGGCGATTTGCCCTTTTGTTTTTGTCGTGTTTTGAAGTTCCAACCTAGAGTATTTTCTTTCATAATTCACATATAGAATTGAATAATATACAAGGATATAATACATTCTGATATTTCCCTTGAAAAACCCTTAAAAGATCAAGAAGAAAGGTTAGAACATAGCTAAACCAAATCATGCCGAAAACGAAACGAAAACTCTACATACCTCTAGTGCTCTTGCTTCCAAACCTTGTTCCCTTTGACCCACACCCTTACTTATGCTTGTATAACTAAAATACAGAGGTGACAATCTTCCTTAGCCACGAAGCTCTTTCCAAAACATGCGTTATAAGGAGAAAGGAGGACGGCTAAGTCTAATCTATGTCGTAAGGATCGTGTTGATGTGTTCGCATCTTGATTTTGAGTTGCGGATGGTAGAATTGCTTCAAAACCCTAAGGATGTATTTAGGATGTCTAGAGAGACTTTTTAGGTCTGATTTGGGTCGAAATGAGGCATAGAGACGAAGTCTACAAATTTATATATCAAGATAATCCTTAACCGACCTTGTGGGTCCCAAAGGGAGCTGCTTGCGCAGTCTCGCGAAAACGCGAATATCTCTCCACTCTGACATTGTATCGACAAACGGTTTAATGCATTGGAAACTAGAATCGCAGATCCTCAATTTGGTTGGTGTATGAACCCATAATTCCGATTAAATTGAGAGAAAATCTCAATAACATTAGACCTAAAATTTAAATAAAATTATGAACGTAACTTGCGACAACTTTTGTCGACTTTGGTTTCCTAACATGTTTGACTTCAAAACTTAACACACGACTATAATACGACTAAAATGCCTCATAATAGCACCTCCATAGCATGTTAATCTCCCTAGTATCATCCCAAAAGTACGAGTTATAACATTCCCAACTTGTCATTTCGACGAAACATATTTTCTTCGATTTGTTTAGCTTATAAACGTTCCAACCTTCTTGGTACTTGCAGTTAATGATCTTAAATATTTGTAACCTCCAAGGTAACATGATTAACTTACTTTATGTATTTTCAAAGATTATCTAATTTCCGAGCATACATCAACTGACTTACGACGTACTTTTACGTACGAAAACATGGGGTGTAACAGGCCCAATCGTCTGCAACCGGGGGCAGGTCCATCCGTTTCATCTGGAATCTCGACACGAATTCACTAAGCATCTCGTTGTCCCTTTGACTTTGAATAGGTCCGATTTACTCGTTTCGACTTTGATAGCACTAGCATGGGCTTTAACGAAGGCATCTGCAAGCATAGCAAACGAATCAATAGAATTTAGAGGTAAGTTATGGTACCATGTCATTGCTCCCTTGGATAAGGTCTGCCCGAATTTCTTCTGCAACACCGACTCGATCTCGTCATCCTAGAGGTCGTTGTCTTTTATTGCACACTTATAGGAGGTCACATGCTCATTGGGATCTATGGTCCCGTTGTATCGGGGAATGTCGGGCATTTGGAACCTTTTCAGAATTGGCTTTGGTGCAGTGCTCAGGAGGAAAGGCTTCTGAATGAACTTTTTGGAATCTGGTCCCTTCAATATCGGAGGCGCTCCCGGGATCTGATCGACCCTCGAATTATTAGTTTCCACCTTCTTGTCGTTCGCCTCTATCTTCTTCTCGCCGGGTTCCAATCATTTTATCAGTGCTTCGAGAATTTTCATCACCTCCGAAGTTTCCCCGGGTCCGGATCCATTGGGTTCTGTGACAATATGTTCTTCTCTCTAAGCATCTTCTCCAACCTGTTTGGGTTCGGCCGCGTTGTACGCGTGATTTTGACTCTGCAGTTGTGCAATAGCAACTTGTTGAGCTTGCAATATCTCAAAAATCAAATGTAAGCTAACTCTATCACCTCCCCCTTTCGGGTGCCTCGTGAACCGATGGTCGTGGTGCCCTGTGAATGTTGTTATCGGGATCAGTCGATAGGTTGATGTTGATAGCAACCTGTGAATTGGCATCGACTGGGTCAGCGATCGGAACGCCATTAGGGCCAACATGGGGTACGCTGTTGCTTTGCACCACGTTATTATTTTCACCGTGGTGGTCTGACTCGGCGTCAACACCCAAATGAGCAGATTGGGAATTTGACATATTGAATCATCCTGAAATCAAACTTCAAAGAACAAGCGTAAACTATAGTGTGTTATAAAGATCCATATTAAATCACCACTATTACCCTTAGCCTCACGGTGGGTGCCAAACTGTTTACCCTAAAAATGAGTAACAATTAAATCTGTACGCGGTTTAAAAGATACGTGGTTTAATTTAACATGAATGGTCAAAGACCAACAAGTAGTTGAATTAAAGGGAAACGAAACGATCAAACCAAATGTGACAAAGTAATTAAGCATGCGTTGGATTTGAATGTTAAAGGCCGGTTCCAATCGAGCCCTTGGAATGGAGCTCGATGGAAACTGAATGGATGAACAGCTTGAAGAACACTTGAACAATTGGTAAAAGACAAAAGTAAACTTTATTGCTTTGATATGTGTGCCAACAGTGACCCAAAAAATGAAAAGGTTCCCCTCGTTATATAGTAGAGCAGTTTTAGCTCTAATACAAGTCTAAATAAGGTAAAAATTCCTTCCTTCCTTTTTTCCCAAGAAAACACGATCCGCCGTTAATATCGGGCGTGATTCGTGCCGTAATATCCGGCTGGTATTGGATATTTCGGCTCCTCATTTGTCCTTTTTAATTGTCTTCCCTTTAACCCTGATTCTTCGTTTCGCTCGAGCTTGATTTCTTCCCGTGTTTGGCCATGCTCGATTTCCGACGTATCATTCATCCACCCTCGGGCTCCGATCTACGGGCACCCTCGGCCTTACCCGAGCCAGCATCGAATCACGTTGTCCGTCGCTTCTTCATCGAGAAATCAGGGGTAACTTTATCCCCGATTTTACCCATACATAATTATCAAACTGAAATTTAAAGGGAGAGGGAGGGAAAACTAAGCATCGACAATGGTGCATATTTCATTTGTTCTTAGCTTGGAGAATTAAAGCATAAATCTTGCTTCAATTTTTTATCCATGTATTTTTCCATCTATATTTAGCAATCCATTATGTCATTCACACCTATAAATGAAACAAAAATAGTCCCAAGTGAGTATGTACTTTTGTCTTGAATGTTTTGAGTAAATACAAAATTAATATATCAAAATTAGAATACAGCATCCGAGGATAGAGGACTTTTGTTGCGACAGGTTTCTTCATTGAGTTAAATAAATAGGATGAATGATCATCATTTTAAAGAACTTAAAATTTGTTTTATCTAAGTTTATTTGATGACTCAAATATATTTTTAATAATATTATAACTTTTTAGTATTTATACTTATAGTACGGGGTACATGCACAACGCACGTGTCCAGAAACTAGTTACTGATACATCCAAATAGAAGAAACGTTTTTCTAATTTTGCAAATTAGAGCAGAATTAATAGGTCTTTGCAATCAGGAGAGAAATCAAATATCAACGTAATTAACCATTAAGACTAAAAGTTTCAGCACTACAGGCTACTATGTGCTTAATAATAAGCAATGGCATTAAAACTTAGTTTGCGCACCTTTTTGCATAACTTCACTAGGAAAAATAAATGGAAAAAATCGAGTAAAAAGCAGAAAGAAGATTTGAGCATTACATCTTTACACGGAAAATCTAGCATTTTGTTCGAGTTTACTGGCACACATGAAAAGGGCAGCCCGGTGAACTATGCTCCCGCTATGCGCGTAGCCGGACCACAAGGGTCTATTGTACGCAGTCTTACCCTGCATTTCTGCAAGAGGCTGTTTCCACGACTTGAACCCGTGACCTCCTGGTCACATGGCAGCAACCTACCATGGTAGGAACCTTACCAGCAACCTAACGAGCTACACATGGATTTCAGAAAAAAAGATGAATAATTGTAACTTTCAATAAAATTATACTAAGGAAAACTGTAGTAAGGTTACATGAATGGTGCTAGTTAGTTCTAACTTCTAACAAATGAGGCCTGAAATAACCTTGCCACTGCATCGAAGACAAACTGAATAAAGAATAGCCTAATATTACAGAGATGCAGCAGCTCGAGGCAAACCTCATCCTAAATCTCTTTACAGCTTATTACAGATTTTTGATTTCACGTCCCCATTCCCATCCGGAGGATGAACTTTAGGACATGGGTTATTATTAAAAGCAGTAGTTCCAGGTTCAACCTTTTGCGGTGGAGGTGAAGGTGGAGGAGGAGTTGGAACAGTATTGGCAACACCATTCCTGAAAGGTTCATGTTGATTCCTTGAATCAGTCATGGCTATGCCGTTGCCGTTCACTTCATTTTGGCTACCTGAATCAGCACCTCGCACCATTGAAGAACATTTTGTTTCTGTATTCAGAATAGACGTATTTAGTAACTAATCAACATATCCCAGATGAAACATAGCAGTATCAACATATGGACTGTGTTCCTCTCGTGAAGCGGGGAGGGGATAACAAAACTGCAAATGAACCAAGCATACTTTGCAGTTTCAAAGGTCCCACCCCCCTCGAACATAATAAGAAAGAAAGGATATTCCTGATAGACAGGCAATGAAATTTCAAAGTATATTGCAAAATAGTTTAAGAAAATGCTTTATTCAATTTAAGGGCAAGAAAAGATTAAGGGAACACGAAAGTGAATTCTTTACAAGTGCAGAGGACCACTCTTTGAAGGTCTTGTCTACAGATAAATGCCCTTTTCCTGTTTGTGAGTATGTCTACCAACTCGACTTCTTCAGCTAAACTTTTACCAAACGAACAAGAATTAATTCCCTTCGTAACTTGAGATTATCATCCTATGACAGTGTGGCATCCGCTCAGTAAGCCTTTGGTTTCCAGCACTCATAGGACCAGGGGCAGAATCTAAGATTTTGAGCGGATGGAGGCACTATTACGAAGAAGTGGATTCAGGATATAAATTTGACGGGTTTAACTTTTAGGTTCTTACTGTTGAACCCATTACGCTTTTGAAATTAATTAATAAAATTAATAGTAATTTTTACATATATCTCCGTGCAAAAATATTCAGATCAGTTAAACCCATTGGCTATATGCTACATCCTTCACTTTTACTTGTTTTAATATACACATTTGTTATAATTATATAAAACTTTACGGCAACAAAAGGAAAATAGGGATTTCTATGTGTCAGACTTGGAAATTTAGAAAGAATAAACCAAAAAAATAAGAAAAAGAGAAACGTACCCAATTGAAACGCAAGAACAGATACCAGACATGCCCATCCTCGTGGGTGGGCCCAATTCTAGAAAAAGGAAAGGAAAAGCAACAAGATAGACATAGGATTTGAACCCCCGACCTCACTTAAAGAGGTGCACACAATAATTATTGCACCATATGACACTTTGAGCTTGGCTCAACATATATATTTAAGTATTTTATAAGAAAATATACTCCCCCTGCTTTAATTTATGTGAACATATTTGACTGGGCACGGACAACAACAACAACAACCCAGTGAAATCCCACTAGTGGGGTATGGGGAGGGTAGTGTATAAGCAGACCTTACCCCTACCCCGAAGAGGTAGAGATGCTGTTTCTGAAAGACCCTCGGCTCAAGAGGACAAAAAGACAAAAGTGGACAATATAAGTATCACCACAGAAATCATAGGAAAAATAGGAACAGCATGAAATCCAGAAGAAAGATGCAAAGCAAAAGCGATAGCTTAGTAAATAAGTCCGGCACTGAAATGGAAAATAGTAAAACACGACATTGCCACTAGCTAGCTTAGACAAAAACCCTACTAGACTAGTCTCACAACGGTACGAAGTAAGGCAAGACTCAACTACCTCCTAACCTACAACCCTAATACTCGACCTCCACATCTTCCTATCAAGTGTCATGTCCTCGGAAATCTGAAGCCTCGCCATGTCCTGCCTTATCACCTCTCCCCAATACTTCTTCGGCCGCCCTCTACCTCTTCTCGTGCCCTCCACAACCAGCCGCTCACACCTCCTTATCGGGGCATCTGGGCTCCTCCTCTGTACATGCCCGAACCATCTGAGCCTCGCTTCCCGCATCTTGTCATCAATGGGAGCCACGCGCACCTTCTCCCGAATATCATCATTCCTAATCTTATCCATCCTAGTGTGCC
>AWOL01S0041045.1:3915-15147 GCA_000715115.1 Nicotiana otophora | reverse complement strand
TGGTTGAATTAACTTCACAATAGTCGTCTACATCTAGCATCGAATGCAGCAATTGGACGACCATACCGGAATTAGATCCTTTCATCTATGTGGATGAACCCAAATTAGCCAATGCGTCTGCCTCCACGTTTTCTTCCCTCGAGACGTGGATGATTGACCACTCTCTATATTGTGTAAGTAATGCTTGAACCTTGTTCAAGTACTATTGCATGCGCTCCTCCTTTGTGTCAAAAATTCCATACACTTGGTTTACCATGAACTGGGAGTCACAGTTTATCTTGAGACCTCGGAACCTATTCTCCGAGCTGGTTCGAGTCCTGCAAACAAAGTCTCATACTCGACTTCATTGTTAGTGTTAGGTATAGTCCTAATGGCATGTCTTAGGGTTTCCCCCGAAAGAGTGATTAGAACTACTTTGAGATCTGACCCTTTTACGTTGGAGGCCCCATCCATAAACAAGGTCCAAACTCCCGATAACATTCCTGATAACATTCCCGATACCAACACTGCTTCTTTAGCAGCCAAAGGCATTAATCCTGGACTGAAATTGACCATAAAGGCGGCCAAAACTTACAACTTGATTGTAGTCATGGGAAATTAGCCAACAGACCCGACAACTCGGACTTATGAAGGACATTGCTTAAGGGAAAGGTTGTCACAACGGCTATTGGATGACATTGAAAATCGGGCGTAAGATTTTGAGAGGCAACTACGAGAGCTAAGGCCAATTTTTCTAGGTGCAGATATCATGTCTCCGCTCCTTATAGTATTTTACTAACGTAATAAATAGGAAATTATGTACCTTCTTCTTCCTGAACCAAGACGGCGCTTACCGCTACTTTCGAGACCGCTAGGTAAATTAGTAGTTGCTCACCTCCCCTCGGTTTTGATAACAACAGAGGGCTAGATAGGTACCTTTTTAGGTCCTTCAGTTCCTGTTGGCATTTCGGAGTCCACACGAAGTTGTTCTTCGTTTTCAAAAGTGAAAAGAAGTAGTGGCACTTCTCCGAGGACCTTGAGATGAACCTGCTTAGAGCCTCCAACCTACCGGTCAACCTCTGTACTTCCTTCACACTTGTTATCTGGTATGGGATATCCTCGATGGCTTTGATTTTGTCGGGGTTTACTTCGATCCCTCTTTGTGAGACCAGAAACCCCAAGAATTTACTGGATCCAACCCCGAAGGCATACTTCTCTGGGTTGAGCTTCATGTTGTACTTTCTCAGAATGTCAAACGTCTCTTGGAGATGTTCCAGATGATCTCATGCATTAAGAGACTTAACTAACATGTCATCAATATAGACTTCCATCGTCTTACCTATCTGTTTTTCAAACATCTTATTAACGAGCTTCTGATAAGTGGCTCTGGCTTCTTTAAGCCCAAAAGGCATCACATGATAGCAATATGTGCCGAAGTTTATGATAAAAGAGGCCTTCTCTTGATCTTCCGGGTTCATCCTAATTTGATTATACCTGGAATAAGCATCAAGAAAACTCATTAACTCGTGCCCGACCGTAGTATCAATCATTTGATCGACATTTGGCAACGGGAATGAGTCTTTGGGGCACGCCTTATTTAAGTCCTTATAGTCTACACACATACTAAATTTGTTATTCTTTTTAGGCACTATTACTACGTTAGCTAACCCCTCCTGGTAGTTTACCTCTTGAATCGAACTGATGTTAAGTAATCGGGTTACCTCTTCCTGACAAACCTGTTTCTGACCTCTGTTATCGGGCGTTTCCTTTGCCTTACCGGTGGGAAGTTTTGATCCAGACTCAGTTTGTGGACCGCCACCTCCAATGGAATACCTATCATATTTGAATGCAACCACGCAAAGCAGTCAACGTTAGCTTAAACAAAATTTATAAGTTTTTACCTGAGTTCAGGATTCAACCCTGTTCCTAAATGGGATTTCCTTTCCAAAATTTCTTTAAACAAAACCACTTGTTCGAGCTCTTCTACGATTTATTTGGTCGCATCCGTCTCCTCCGGTACCGTAAAAGATCTCGGTACCTGATATAATTCTGATGACTCCTTATTTTTATCATCTTCGATCAGGATGGGAGAAGGCATTGTTCCTATAATTACTATTTGCTGGTTTCTCTGTCCTTGCTTCTGGAAATGGTTACAACGTTCATCTCCCTTGTCACAGGTTGGTCTATTCTTATTTGTTTAATCCATTCTGGTGTCGAAAACTTCAACAGTTGATGATAGATCGAGGGCACAACCTTCATCCCGTGTATCCACGGCCTTCCGAGTATCACATTATAGCCCATGTCGCCATCTACCACTTCGAACAGGGTGGTCTTTGTTACTCCTTTGACATGTGTGGATAGCAAACTTTCTCCTCGGGTAGTCACACTTATTAAGTTGAAGCCATCCAGAAGTTTTGTCGTCAGAATGATGTTCCCGGTTAACTTCGCTTGCTCAAAAACTCTCCACTGTATGATGTTGGCCGAACTCCCTGGATCAACTAAATCACGCGTAATTTAAAATCTAAAACATTAAGTGAAATTACCAATGCGTCATTCTACGGTAGAAGAATTCCATCAGCATTTTCCTCTGTGAAGGTGATGTCATCTTCTAAGACTTCCTGAATCCTCTTGCCATGAGTCACTGATATCTTCGTCTTCTTTGCTGCTGAAAATGTCACCCCATTAATTTCGTCCCCTCCGAAGATCATGTTGATTGTCAACGGAAGCGACCCTGTTGCCGGCTTCGGTGGCTCCACATTATCCCGGTTTCTTTCATAGTCGTTCTTGGCGCGGTCTCTTAGAAACTCTCTGTGGTGTCCATTCTTCAATAATGTCGCCACCTTTTCACGAAGATGTCGGCAGTCCCCGATCCTACGATCGTGAGTCCCATGGAATTCACACCATAGATTGGGACCCTTTGGCTAGGATCCGACTGGATTGGTTTTGGGAACCTAGCCTCTTTAATATTCCTCATTGTCGACACCAACTCTACTAGGCTAATATTAAAGTTGTAATCTGATAACCTAGGATAGACGGGATCTCGGGACCCTGACACCTCTTTCTCTTGCAACGATTTGTTATTTCGGCCACGATTCATCCTTCTATCAGAAGCGAACCTATCTGATGACTGGAATCCTTTACTACTACGCCCATCAGTCCTCTCGTAAGGTAGAAAATGACTCCTAGAAGACCTCTAATCTACATCAAAGTTAGTTCTAGACTTATCTTGATTCCTATTGCGACTCCATCCCTTAGAGTACACCGAAGAGCCAAGTTGATCATCTTCTATCCTTATCTTCGACTCATAGCGATTGTGAACATCTGCCCATGTGGTTCCCTGAAACTCGCGTAAGTTCTCCTTTAATTTTTGGGAGGCATCGTAACTCAATGGATTGAGGCCCTTTGTAAATGCCTCCGCTTCCCACTCGTCCGGAACCGCTGGTTACAGCATCCTTTCTTTCTGGAACCGGATCACGAATTATTGTAGCAGCTCGGATTGTCCTTGCAAAATTTTGAATATATACACCTTTCTGGACTTGACCTTTCTTTCTCCAGCATGAGCGTTGATGAACGAATCTGCAAGCATTTCAAAAGAATCGATTGAACGCTTAGGTAAGAGAGAATAGCATGTCAGGGCACCCTTCGTGAGGGTTTCGCCAAACGTTTTCAACAAAATTGACTCGATATCGTGCTGAGCTAAGTTGTTTCCTTTTACTGCTGTGGTGTAGGTCGTGATGTGCTCATGTGGGTCTGACGCCCCATCATACTTTGGAACATCCGGCATCTTAAACCTCTTTGGGATCAGCTCTGGTGCCGCGCTTGGTTTAAACAGCAAATGTGTACACTTCCTCAAATCTGGTCCTTTTAACACCAGCGACGTACTTGGGATCTGATCCATCCGAGCATGAAACTCCTTTGGGTTCTGGTCCATTCATTCATTTCTCTCATGAATATCATGAGTTCGATTTTGAAAGGATCATTCAAGTTGTTATTCCCAGATCTGCTATCGGTCCCTCCAGCTTCGTCGAAACTGACTTCATCCCTTAGAGTGTTGTTATCAGTTCTTTGAGCCGTCTGATTTANTTTACTGCTGTGGTGTAGGTCGTGATGTGCTCATGTGGGTCTGACGCCCCATCATACTTTGGAATATCCGGCATCTTAAACCTCTTTGGGATCAGCTCTGGTGCCGCGCTTGGTTTAAACAGCAACTGTGTACACTTCCTCAAATCTGGTCCTTTTAACACCAGCGACGTACTTGGGATCTGATCCATCCGAGCATGAAACTCCTTTGGGTTCTGGTCCATTCATTCATTCATTTCTCTCATGAATATCATGAGTTCGATTTTGTAAGGATCATTCAAGTTGTTATTCCCAGATCTGCTATCGGTCCCTCCAGCTTCGTCGAAACTGACTTCATCCCTTAGAGTGTTGTTATCAGTTCTTTGAGCCGTCTGATTTGTGGGAACGCTGTGAGGAACCGGATCCCTTCCATTAACGTTATTGGAAGCACCCGATAATGCCTTCTTTAATTCCGTCATCACACAATCTTGCCTTGAAAGGTGATCCATAATTGCCTTTTGTTGTTCTCTCAAGATTCTGACCGTTTTGACAACATGCTCATCATCTGCATCATCAAGAGGTCCCAGCACATGCCGAGGGTATTGTACTTTGTGAACCGGGGTTGCTTCATCCCATTCGTTGTGTGTTTTGGTGGTTGAATCATCACGCTGGAACACATCTTCCCGTTCATCATGTGCTCCAACATTGTAAGCGGTGTTGACATCATTAGCTGCCATATCTGATTTTTACTATGGAAAGAGTCAAAACTTGTTAGTAACAAATGAATAGATCAAAGTAATTACGTAGATGTCTATGCCCCACGGTGGGCGCGAAACTGTTTACCCATAAAACAGTACAGTTGAATTTATAACGTGGTTTATAGAAAAGCAAATCGATTTGACCCCAAAATAATAAGTAAGTAAGAACGAAATTAAGATTGCCAAATGAAATTAAGAAGATAACGAGCCTGACCCGAAACTTTGCCTTTCCAATGACAAGAGTGAATGCAATGTTCAAGTGTCAAAAATTAAGCGTAATATGACAATTGATTATAGCTTTTTCTATACAAAGTTTTTCGTGCCTATAATGGATGTTAATCCGTCTATTTATAGCCCTATTCAAGGAAACAAGATCCTCAAATCAAGCTCCTCTTAAATAAGAATAAAATCGTCATTGATAGGTGCATAGTGGTTGGCTATAAATGCAGATATTCTCTGTAACGGCTGCCTATTGAATGTCACCCGATGGCAATACTTTGAATCATTGTTACCGTCAGCTCTTTCTCGAGACTTGTTCAGCACTGTTTGCACGTTTGCATCCGGTTTCAACTGTTCGCTGACTCACATCCCACCTGTCTTTAGTTCCACGTGTCACTCCGTCATTCAGCCAGTTGTCATTAACCAATTTTACCCCATATATTTTGCATTAGACAATGTTTATGGAAGAAAATCCCAATAATTTTCGTGAAACAGAGGAACAAATTGATCTGCAAAAGTGGAAGCTATGAAGAAGAAGGGTATTCTTGTCTAGTTAATTACAAAGCGGCTAAATGTTAATTATTTTTTAAATTGTGACTACATCTTAATCAGCGGTCAGAAAAATGACTATTTGCCTATTTTATTAGTAAATATGGCATATAAAAAGGGAAAATGACGATCTAACTATAACACTGACAGTTGGTTGGTTTTTTTTTTTTTTTTTTTTTTTTTTTTTTTTAGGGGGGGGAGGGGGGTCAAAAGCACACATCATGGATATCACATGCCTTAAAGAAAATTTAGCACTTGACACAATAGCATCATCAACATGAAATACATTTAAGTAACAGTAAATAGAAGGGAAAATACATATTTTACCTCCTAAACTTGTCCCCAAAACTCATGTACATACTTTAACTTTATGTGTGTTCTTTTATCCCCTTATTCTCTTTTACCTTGTATGTATAATACCAAATTCATGGGATGGGGTGTATTACACGAGCATGCCACGTCAGTGCTACATCAGCAATTCATTAAAATTTTAGTTTTTCACTTTTTCTTTCTTCACACCTTTTTTCTTTTTATTACTCATCTTTACGCTAATTAACCTTAATTAACCCTTAAAATCCATCAATAACTTCATCCACTCACACCCCTAATTAGCATGCAACTATGAATAAGAAAATCAAATAGAATAAAATTTAAAATTGAAATTGAATTGATGAATGCTCCTATTTGAAATGCGTGAAGAATAAGATGAGCTCCTTTGTTCTTTTTTATTTAGAAAAAATCTTCTAAATATTTCCAAAACGCGTCTTTCTTAGTAAGATTCTGCTATTAACAATGAAGTTGTAGCTTGTTCCTCCATGCTACTAGCTGAGAATTCAACAAGAATCTCTATGTGCATCTCCAAATCCGAAAACTCATGTTGATTGGTTGAAGGGGGAAAAAAAGAAATAAAGTAGATCTATGCTAGAATTGGTGACAGAGTAGGGAATAAGAGGGAGGGGTGGGACCGAATAGGGATGGCAATGGGGCGGTGAGGGTTTGAGCGTTTGCGAGACAGTGCGGGCTTGAGAGTTTGCGGTTGAGCAAGGCGGGGGCAGGTTCAATTTCGTGGGTCACGGGTTGGGGATTTAACTTTTGAACTAACACACATAAAGGCTAAAAACCCTAGTCTCAATTTCACTATATTGACCTAGCCAAGTTCTCTCTCACTCTCTCGACAGACGACGACTCATCTCTCTCGATGATCAGAGAAAGTTACAGATGTTCCAAAAAGTGACAAGAATCTAGTGATCCATTTACAATAGCTTTCAAACCTACTGCTACAGAAATTTATTTTTAATCAGTCTTGCAAGATGTTGTGTAGATGTTTGTGGCATATTTATTTAACGTAACTACCGGCAAATAAACAAACAAAAAAAGAGGCAAAATTTAAAAAAAAATCTGCGGGGCGGGCGAGTGTAAATTTTGCGGATTATGACAGAACCCGTACAACACCTGCCCCGCCTATCCTTCCTAGGGGTGAAGAAGAGAAGGGATTGGAAATGTGGGGAATGAAAATAAAAGGAACGGTGCCCATTTATTAAATATACTCAAAGATAATTAACTAAAAATTAAGGGGATGTTTACCTGCCTATACTATATATGAAACTTTATTACCCTCCTTAATCAAGTTTTAACTTAATTACATGGACATATACAATTTACCAATTATATACAAATTAGTATTAATGAGTATCCCTTTATATTAGGAATTGAATAGGGAATCACATCCCTGCTCTCTCCCTCTCCCTCTCCCTCTCCCTCTCCGTCTCTCTCTCTCTCTCTCTCTCTTTCTCTCTCTCTCTCCGTCTCTCTCTCTCTTTCTCTCCTTCTCTGTTCTTTCCCCAATTTTTCTTCCTTCGTTTTTTTCTGCTTTTTATCCTCTCTTTTTTTCAGAAAATTCATCAATGAATTTCAATTGTTATAATATAGAGTTTTAACTTAGCAATTCCCTTTCATGTTGCACAATTGGTGTTTGAATTGTAATTGTCAATCAATAAATTTTGAAGATATTTAATTTTCCACCATTGACAACCATTAAAAAGCTCTGAAGCTTTGAATTCGAATTTGGGTTTTCAAAAACTATTGTTTATTTGGATTAGGTATTGTTGCAAATAATTAAAAATATTCTTTGGAGTTTATATCTCAATTTTGAGGGTGTTTGGTGAAGATTAGACTTGATTTTGGCTGAATTTCAAAAGAAGAAGAAGAAGAAGAAGACGATGAAGAAGAAAAAACACGTGACGTACAATATTGTATGAATTGTATTAAAGTTGTATTATAGTTGTATTTACATTGTATTCTGTTGTAGTTATATATATATATTATTTAATTGTTGTATGAAAGTTAAAAAATAGTTGTATAATGTATGAATGATTGTATAAAATTTATATTTAAGATATAAGTACTATCTGTTTACATAAAGTTGTTGGTATGTATCAAAATTGTATTAAGAGAAAAAGTTTTGATTGAAATTTAAGAGAGGAAGAAGAATACACCATATACAAAATATATACAAATCATATACAAAATACATACAAATGACATATTGTATAAAATTTGTATTCAAGTTGTATGATATTATAGTTGTATTTAACTAGATAAAAATAATGTGCGAAAGTTGAAGATAAATTATAAATAAGTTGTATATTATATAATTAGTTATATAAAATTTATTTTTAATTTATATGTTATAGATATATCAAATTTGTATACTTTTTCATAACAAGTTGATTAAGTGCTTGATTAAATTCACCAACTTGCAGCATTAGAGATTAAAATATTTGACTAATACCATATTCCTACAACTACAAGCATTCAACGTGAAGTATGACTTAGTACCCACTTTGCAACTGAACAGCTCCCTCCCCAAACGGCGAAACCTTATAAGCCTTTTTCCTCAATAGTGTGACATGTCAGTTAATATAAAAGAAATTGTCCAAGTATATAGAACCACGCAAGTGACAAATGACAATAATGGAAGTCTAAGATCTGAATCTCGATGGATGCCAATCACGCTGCAAATAATCAAAATTTTGCATTAAAATATTTTGTTTCTAGATAGTTGTCCTCTGAAATGTATAACGTAGTCTGGAATAGATTAACATTAGGCGGCTGAGAATAAAGAAGAGGAGAGCAGATAAAAAAAGTAAATGGGTGTAACTAAACCACATAATTTAAGGTACTAATAATAGATTGATTGTATATAAATTGTTAGCCCTTATTTATAGCGGGTAATATATAAAATTAGGACAATTAAGGTATATAAATTTTAAATATTGTATAGAAAAGAAAAAAAAATCCAAAATTAAAAAGATGGTCCCGCATTTTCAGTTTTAAACTTTCAACGCACTCCTTTTTCTTCTTTATATTTAAATACTTTCCCCATCAACTTTTGAGGTGGTATTAATTCACTAAAAACAAGAATAATGGAAAACCGTAAAGTTTCAGTGTGCAACCAAATTTTACAAACAAGTTTAGGGTACAGTTTAGGTATTTTGCCTAAATATAAAGAAGAAAGAAAAGGTGGGACAAGCCAAATTCCCTACCCCAAAATGAAATCATATGCCTAAGCATTACTTATATAGGGTAGAGCAAATGCCCGCTCCTCACTGGCAAAAGTAGCTTGTGGCAAGCATCCTGGTATGGTATCGATCAACGAACCAAGTCGGTCACAAAAAAATTTCAGTTGACAAGTAATAATCAGACCAGAATTAGCCACCGTATAAGTGGTCAAAACATAAGGTGACAGTCTGACAGACAGGTTTTCACAACCCAAAAAACCCTGAAAACATGTCTGAAAGTGCAACGTTGGTTATAGACTAATTAATTAGTTCAAAGGTATTTGAATACAGCATCCCAAGTTCATCAGAAATTTAAAGCTACTACGGTGTTTGAATACTTGGGTCACATGGAGCCATTGCTATTCAGATTGCTTTGGGGAGTACTTCTCCATGAGCTTAGCCAGTTCGAGGTCAAATTTCTTCTCAAGTTCAACCTCCTCTTCCCAGTATTTGCGTCTCAATTCAGCTATCCTATCTTCATGACTTCTCATCAGATTCTCCCTCTCTTCCACAAACTCTTCCATTTCCTTGTCCTGAAGTTTGATAAATTTTGCAACTCTCTCTGCCCTGAAATGCAAATCATAGGTGATATATAAGGAAAATCTCGAAGTATATCCATCAACAACCATTAGTGTGGCAAACCTACGGTTTCTCAAAAAGAATGGGGATACAGGTGGCATGGAGGTATCTGAAAGCATCAATTTTATAGTTAAACATGTCAAAAAGCGTAATATCAGGTCTAGATTTCCCTTGCAACACACAGAGAGATCAAAGAAACTAAGAGCCCCTTTGGCCAATCTGCCAAAAGCTGTTTATTTTGAAAAGAACTTTTGTTTAAAAGTGCATTTTGAAAAAGTACCTTGTTAGGATCGGAAACCCGGGTAGTGCGGAATTTAGCCAAACAACGGTATAATGACAATAACAAAGACAATGAAAGTTGCAATTAAAAAAGATAAAGAAGACACAAATTTAACGTGGTTCGGTCAAGGTAACCTACGTCCACAAGCGGAGAGAAGCAATTTCATTATACCAACAAGAGTACAAAAGAGAGTACAAAATTAGGGTAAATACTCTAATTACCAAATACCCCAAGAGAATAACCTCACAAGATCACTCCAAAGAAAGGGTTCACACAAGTGTTTCCCAACACTCACTCTCTTACAAAATACTCTATAATGAAACAAAGGAGGAGAAAGAAAGACAAGAGTGAAAAGCTCTTGAATTTGTGTGTTTTCAAAGGAGGAGAAACTCCTCTATTTATAGCAAGAAATCCTTGGCCTAATAATGAATATTATGTCATGGCAAATATATGATCCACAAATTTGTTATTATGGATATTATGTCATGGCAAATGTCATGATCCACAAATTTGTTATTATGGATATTATGTCATGGCAAATGTCATGAACCACAAATTTGGCTTTTGGCCATATTACAAATCTCCACCTTGGCCTAATTTCGGCTTATATATAGTAAATTTGTTCCACCTTCTCCGCAAAAACCCCAATGGGCAAAATCACTCTTCATAAAAGCCAATCAAGTTCAGGCAAAGCTTGAACTTGGACACTGGAAGAGATTTTGTGAACATGTCAGCAGGATTGTCTCTAGTTTTGATCTTCTGAACAGAGACTTTTCTTTCAGCAATGGTTTCTCGGATGAAATGATACTTTATATCAATGTGCTTCATCCTCTCATGATACATTTGATCTTTAGTCAAGTGAATGGCACTTTGACTATCACAGAAAATGGTAATACCACTTTGGTGTAAACTGAGTTCCGCAAATAGACCCTTCAACCATAAAGCTTCTTTGATCGCCTCAGTCACTGCCATATATTCTGCTTCGGTAGTAGATAAAGCTACTACATGTTGTAATGTAGCTTTCCAACTAATAGCGCAACCACCGATGCAAAATACATAGCCTGTCAGTGATCTTCTTTTGTCAAGATCACCTGCATAATCTGAGTCTACAAAACCAACCAAAGTGTTAGTATTTCTCCCAAACTCCAAACATGTGTTTGAAGTACCTCGCAAGTATCTGAGAATCCATTTCACAGCATGCCAATGTGCTTTACCAGGGCAAGCCATATACCGGCTTACCACGCTCACT